>QEPC01015142.1:2168125-2194998 GCA_003113815.1 Sphenodon punctatus | reverse complement strand
CCCCCCCCCCCCCGTCCCTCCAGCCGAGGCTGCTGCTGCACAGAAAACCCAGCCGGAACAAGATCGGCCAGAATTCGTTGTCCAGCCAGGTCTCTGTAATACACATGAGGTCGGCGTCCCACTCCGGCATTAATTCCCGGATGGTAGATGACTTATTAACCACCGACCTCACGTTTAGCAGCACCAGGCCAAGGCCTGGGATCTCCTGGGCTTTGACCCACAACCTTCCCACGTGGGAAGCCGAGGTAACTCATCTGGGCATGAAAAGCTCGTAATCTTAATACAAATGATGTTGAAAACTCATTTGTAGCAGGATTGATAGCTGCAATAATCCCCATACCATGGAATGTATTTGCACCATTTAACGTTTGAAGGTTGTGATCTATGTTGTCTGCAACGTACTGGCAGAAGTAATAAGCACTTGAGGACTAGTGTGTAGAAGGAGTGTTGCCAGTTCCCCAATACACGTCCCTGGGACCCAGCGGTATGGGCTCGCCCATACTACATCCACTGCTTTCAGCTGGGCTCCCCATTTGTACTAGCACATTTTATTGTAAGACTGGGGCTTGCTCACTTCAGCGTCAGAGAAGTCTATGCAAGATCACAGATTTCTGCCTGATGGCCTGCTAATAATTTGTGACTATGGAATAGTCACACTTTCAGAGACAACCATATTTTTCAACCTGTCTCCAGCAGTCTCTTGACTACCTACTCACAGTCCCAAAATACTAATTTCACTTTTACCCGTTTGGCTCATGTTCTCTCATTATGAACAATGCTGGTGGTTTTCTTGTTTCTGTCAGCTTTCTGTTAAGATTTGCTCAGTTCATTGCCCATTCCAGTCTTCATCATAATGGGCGGGGGGAGGGGGGGTGGGGTGCATTCTGAATGTCAGCTAGAAGTGAGAGTGTGGTTGAAGCCTTTCTTTTGTGTGGCAAGTGTAACATGAAAGTCCCTTTTGAATTCTTGGTGAGGATTTTAGAAAGAATCTGCTGTAGCTGAACATTTTTTTTAGCTTGTCCAGCCTTAATTTGGGAGATTTTACAGGCATATCCAATCTAATTGACAGACTGGAAGCAGACTGGAATGGTATTTTAAATCCTTTCTCAATCTTTATTTGAGTAGAATACACCTACCATAAGTGATGGACTGTTTTCAACTTTCACTTCTGTTACGTGTTTAGTTCCTACTTCCACCGATCTCCTTAACACTTTGCTTTGGCCGTATCCTGCTAGCATTTCCTGGGCTAGGGGCTGGCCAGGGGCTGGTAGATCACGATTTACTGAGAGATCATAAGCTAGCCTTCACTAGGTCTCTGTGTAGAGAGGACTAGCACCTCCGAGATCATCTCTTGGGAGTAGAGTGAAACTGGTGCCCCAGGGAAGGTCTCTGGGGAGGAGACAGGCTAGGAGAGTCCCTCCAATGCAGCAAGGAAGGCTCTCTGAGGGGAGCATTCCTCTCCACTTCTCAGACGTGTTTCTGAGGTGCCCTAGAGGTGGGAGCCAGTGGGAGCCTGGAATGCTGGAGTCAATGAGAGGGGTCCTGTTAGATCATCTTAGATTCACACAACTGGATCAAGTGGATCCTATGCACCATAAATCAGCCACCCCCTGCTACAGGCAAAATTGCCAGTGGCAGGCTAGCTAAGGTTCCATATGACATAAGATTCTGTGCCCTCATTGCCAAGAGAAGACAGTGGAATCACTCCTTCGTGTTCTATTTGATTGTCAACTCTACTCCAATATATGGTCAAAATTTCTAGAGCATATCATTATTACTATGAAGCCATGCAACCAGCAGGAGGCCCCGATGTGTCTTTTGAATGATTCAGAAGATGATGGTATAACCTCAAATGTTGCTAAATTTTGTGCTGCAGCTATTAAATTTAGGAAGACGGTGTCTGGTAACGATGTTATAGCTTAAATATTTTTCTTAAGATTTTTTACTTTCAGGGGCCATTGTTGTCTGATTCTGAGCTCTGTGGAAGAGCTAAGACATCTGGAGGTGACCTAAGTGCCTATATTTGATTGCTATGCAAGAGATAAGGCATTAACTTGATTCCTTTGGTTACCCTTTAATTTGGATATCTTGTATTTATTTTAATGTGTGATTTGTCCCATCCATTCAAATTTGATTTTACCCATTAATTTATTCATGTATTTTGTACTTACATTTATGGATTTTATAGTTGTATGGATTTTATGGATCTATGGATAGCCTTTGGCTATCACAATAGACTTCTTCAGGTTCAGAAAAAAAATTGCCAGTGAAACCATGGGATTGACGACTGTGGGATTTAGCACCATAATTGCACAGTGTCACCAGTGGGGTCTTCTGACCAATTGGAGTTACAATTAATCACTTACAGGATATTGGGACATAACGTAATGTAAATTGCAGATATAAATGCAATAGAATGAGAACAGTAATCATTCTTAATGCTCAAGGTACTGCATAAATATTTATTCCACAGTAAACTTTTATGGCAGTGACTTCACATGCTGATGCATTCATTAGTCTCCGCTACTTTTGCAGAACATACCACAGTATCCTGCAATCTAGTCACTCAACTGGTCCTGTGGTGCCATTGTGCTATCCAATATTCCCATCAAATGCCTAAAAGCCCATCAATACTCAGCACTGCATCCTGCTTCAGGAATTGCCAACACATTAAAGAGGCAGAAAATAAGTGATTTGGACCCAGTGATGTTTGAAAACATACCCCATTTTCCTTGATGAAGGTAATCCTTCATTAATGGCAACATTAATGAACTGTCAAGAACATGGAGTGTAGAATGCTATGTTGTTTGGGTCTTTTATGCTGTAATGTTAGATGTCTTCTTTTGTATATTGCCTTTGCTCCATGATAATCTTTTTTCTTAAAAAAATAAATAAAAACAATTCCTATTATACATCAATACCGGGGGAGCGGGGGCTTGTGTGTGTGTGTGTTTTTGTGTATTTTTTTTAAGATTTAGAAAAACTGTTCTGTCACTCCTTGCCCGGTTTGCAACTGAACTTGTGGAGTCTAGGAAAGCACTCATTAGTATTTACCAATGGTGTCTATATAATATAACCTTTTCTTCCCTTGCAGTTTGCTTCTCTGGGTTTAGTTTTTTTAGACAAGAGTGGTGGAATATAAGTTAACCTTTTCATTTCAGTTGCACGCTAATTTTCAGTTCTGCTCCTTTTTCTTTGACTTATCTAAAACATTCTTGCTTACAGGGTCAAATTCAGCATACCTGCTGTATTAAGTGGTTATTTCCTTACAGTGGTAGCTGTAAGGAAGTTAAATGCACAACCACTCTCCATTGTAAACAGGGGTGTGTTGAAGCCTTGATATTGATGAAACAGCTTGAGCTACAGTTCTGAAAATTTTATCCATGGTTCTGTTTGTGAGGACCGTCATACATGGAAAGTTTGAAGAAGATTGAGTCAGAAAATAAAAAGTTACAACTCCTGAAATGTTAATTAGTTGTGGTCAAATGCACACCGTCCTCGCGATTTTGAACCATGGATATCTCCTCACCCCAAATGAGTTGAGCCCTGAGACTTCACAGCATTGTAGTCTGAGATTGACACCAAGTGCTACTGGAGTCTCAGAGCATTTTGTGCAGCCAAAACACAGTTATTTAAAATTAAAAAATCGGTTCTGCTGGCTCACTCGTGTGCAGTACTGCCCGTGCTTCTTGGGCAGAGGGGAAAGCTGGGCAGAAAGCTGTGGTCCCGGGGAGAAGGGAGTCAGGGGAGGGACTGGCTGTCCCTCCCTCCCACTAACTCCACTGCTATCAAACTCTGTCTGATGCTCCCCGCCACCACTAGCCACCTCGAGGCTTCTGCTCCCCTTCTTTCACCTCCACTTGGGCTCCGAGTCCCAGCCAGTGTGCCCTTGTGGCTCCCTGGAGCCGCACAGGGAGGAGGAGTGGCAGCAGAGCAGGAGCCGAGCCGGGGAATCGGGTCAGTGTCATGTTAGTTACACAGCACCCCACTTCCCCGGCTCCCTGAGAGTGGAGAGGAGCTGAGCCGAGAGCTGGGGAGCGGGGCACTGTGTAACTGACAGGACACCGACTAGGCTAGTCAGCGTCATGTCTGTTACACAGCGCCCCGCTTCCCCGGCTCCCTGAGAGTGGAGAGGAGCTGAGCCGAGAGCCGGGGAGCGGGGCACTGTGTAACTGACAGGACACTGACTAGGCTAGTCAGCGCCATGTCTGTTACACAGCGCCCCGCTTCCCTGGCTCCCTGAGAGGGGAGAGTAGCGGCTTTGACTGCCCCTCAATGTGCTGGAAAAACAAATGGAAGAACTGCTAATGGAACAAATGTGTGTGTTTCTGAGAGTGTGGGGGGAGAACAGTGAGTGTGTGTGTGATTGTGAGAGAGTGAGGAAGAGTGTGGCGGAGAAAAGTGGATGTGTGTTTGTGAGAGAAAGTGTGGGGGGAGAAGAGTCTGCGTGCGTGCATGTTTGTGAGAGAGAGAGAGTGAGGGGGAGAAAAGTGGATGCATGTGTGTTTGTGACAGTGGGGGCAGAAGAGTGTGTGTGTGTGTGAGAGAGAGACAGAGAGAGACACGCAGCTGGGGGGAGAAGAGTGCATGCGTGTGTGTGAGAGAGAGAGAGTTGGGGGGAGAGTGTGTGTGTGTGTGTGTGTGTGTGTGTGTGTGTGTGTGTGTGTGTGNCTCTCTCCTGGAAGTTGCAACAAAGCAACTTCTGGGAGGGAGAGAGGACCCATGGGCATACAGTGTGCCGAGCAGCAGACTGCTTACCTGCTGCTGGGAAGAGGTCGGAGGAGGTGGCGCGAGGAGCGGTGGGCCGGCGGCGGAGCAGAGCAGGCGGCGAGGGAGGCCGGTCCCTCACCACCAGGATGAGGATCTCCTGCGTGGCGGCTGGGGGATGGGACCGGAGCGGAGGAGGCAGTGCAGCGTGAGTGTGTGTGTGAGAGAGCTTGAATGAGTGTGTGTGTGTGTCTGCATGTGTGTGTGAGAGAGAGGTGAGAGCAGCGTGTGTGTGTGTGTGTGTGTGTGTGTGTGTGTGTGTGTGTGTGTGTGAGAGAGAGATTGGGTTGGGGGTGGGGAGAAGAAGTTGGGAGTATCTTTCCCTAAACACCTCCTGTTCTGATGTGGAGACTATGTTTAAAAAAAAGTCAATTCGACAATGAACATTTTTTCCCGAGTGCATTAACTCTGCCCTTTACATGTATACGCTTTGTACAATAAACTGTTAACGTCAGTGTAGAGAACATGATAGAATTCGTTCTACAGAATGTAGTTCTGTAGAAACAGAATTAATGCACTCTGAAAAAAATGTTCATTGTTGAATTATGATAATAAATTAAAGTTTAATAATGAAAAAATGTGAAAGTTTAGTTATTGATACAAATGAACAAAAGTATGTATGGTAAGGAATTAAGTACATATTACATTTATGTTGATGAGGATAAAATATTAAATATTCCTCAAATTCTGAAATAATTTCCATGATTTTTGGCATTTGTCTTGTTGCAATGTATGGAGTTGAATTTTTAAAAATTGTTATTGCAATGAATTTATAATTTTTTTGGAGTTTAAGCTAGGATTTTGTGATGTTTTTGAAGATAAAAGTTTTTAGTTTTAAAAACTTGTGCATTTAACGTTTTTAAACGGTAACTTTTTTTATTTTGGTAATTTATTTGAATACACAATGTTTAGGTAGAACTAATGGAAAGTTATTTTGATGGTAGGACTAAAGATTCAAATGAATTTTAGCTAATTCTTATTCAGGATGAGGCTGCAGACCTCATATTCATTACAGGGACCTGGCTGAATGTTGCATCTGGGCCTATATTGTCCCACATGGTGCCAGCCAGGTACTTGGTGGATCAGGGGCAGGATGGGTGGGCTGGCGCTGATCTCTAAAGACACCTTCGAAAGACCAAGGTATCCAATGCCTAACTCATCCAATATAGTGTGTGTCCACTAGGTGTTGGAGGCCGGGGATAGATTGGGAATTTTGCTGGTGTACCGACCACCCTGCTGCAGTGCACAGCAGACTCCCTGATGGAGGTGGCTGAGCTGGTCTTGGAAGTGGTCTTGAGTTCACCCAGACATACAAGCTTGGGTGACTTGAACATATACACAGACTAATCTTTTGGGGCCAGAGCAGGACTTTATGGCCTCCATGACAACCATGGGTATATCTCACCTACATGAGGTGGAATACCCATTGAATTTGATGTTTTGCACCAGCCTGGAAATGGGGGGTCTGATTATTGGGGGTGGGTGTTACAACACTGTCGTCATGGTTGGACCATCAGCTTCTGAAGGCCCAGATCCCTGCCCTGCTGTGCTCATGTTGGGGAGGGTGCTGTACCAGTTCGGTTGCTTCACTCCCAGAGACTAAGGGATCCAATTGGTTTCCAGAACTCTCTGGAGGATGTACCCACTGACCTTGACTACTACTCTGTTGATGACCTGGTTGTCTTGTATGACATCTTGACCACAGCCATTGACACAATTGCAACCAAGAATCTGCTTCCTCCGAAACCTTTGGAATTAAGCTTCTGATAATAAATATTAACATTTAAGTTTATACAAATACATTATCTAACATTTACCTAAAAATTGACATTTCTGTGAACATTTTTGTCAGAAAACTTTGTTTTCTTTAAATCTTCTGAGACAGTAGATATGAGAAGAATGTGAGCACACTTGACACAACCTTGTTTAAAAATTCAAAAGAATATTGGTGCATTTTTGGCAGATATTCACGTCAACCTGTAGTCATCTGTTTTGTGATGTTTTCTTGGGATCATTTATTTATTTATTTAGTCACATTTATACCCCACTTTTTTGTCACAGCACTCAAAGTGGCTTACAAAATAAAGAATAAAACATCTATAAAACCAAAATTCAAATTTTAAAATAATACAAAAATATACTACTATATAAACAAACTCAGCAACATAAAACCAACCCTGGGAAGGAGCAATAACCAACCTCCCCCCTCCCTACCCATCCCGTCTGCCAAAAGTCCAGGGCCAGCCCGAGGCATGTGCCACCGGTACCCAGGCACATGGCCCCGCAGCAGCCTCCGAGGGAGGAGCCCCGTACCTCGGAGATGGAGTCGGACCCCCCAGTTTAAATTTCCCCCCACTCTCATTGGTAGCAAAGCCTCGGCGGCCACCCGTCCTGGCTTGGTTCCCCGCCCCCTTGCCCTGGGTCCCCCCTGCCGACTGACACATTTATTTATTTATTTATTTATTTATTTCTGTAATTTATACCCTGCCCCTTCTGAAAAACAGCTCGGGGTGGCTTCCAACAATAATAAAAATACATAAAAACAAGTATAAACAATTTAAAACAATCCAACACATTACATGTTTAAAACAGGGCCCCGGGCATTAAAACACATGCCCCCTCCTCCCCTCCACCACCTCCGCTGCTGGTCTCACGCTGCAGCAGCAGCTGCAGCAGCAGCAGCAGAGATCGGACTGGGAGATAAAGCTGTTTGTTTACAAACAGCTCTTCCCCGTGTGCTGATCAGAAGGTTGTTGCCTTGTAAAGAAGGTTTTTCGAGATGGCACCTAACATTCTCACAACTGGGTTGTGCATGCTCACCCTATTCAAATAATAGCCACATGATGGTCTCAAGCTCCTGTAGTATAAAAAGTGCGCTCCCCCTCAGAATGACAGTTCCTTTCAACCCTTTCTGGAAATAGAAGGAAAAAATTCTATGCAAGGCTGGAAGGGCGGGTATTTGTGAGAATGTTTGGAGCCATCTCAAAGAACCTTATTTACAAGGTAGCATCCTTCTGTTCTCCTTCGAGTGGCTCCTCACATGCTATTTTTACTAAATATGAAAGTGCTTGTGTGATCAAGTATTGTTAATAGCATGCAGCTATTTTGATGTGGCCCAGAGATTTTGTATGTTTTAAATATGTGAACAGGATTTTTTTATCCTGCTATGGCACTAGTGATGGAGAGAGAGCGAGTTGTCCTACTGGGGTCCCATCCACTTACTGGATGAGATGCTATTAGGTGGGTGTTCTCAATCTCCAAGTGGCAGGGTTTTACTCAGCAACAAGGAGTTCCCAGTGTAAACTAATATTCTGTCCATCACATCTTAACGCTGAAAACTCTTTGTTGCTGGATTTTTGGAGGCTCTGCCTACAATGGACAAGCCCCTCCCTAGAGCTCTGCCAGTCATAAGGTTCTGCCCACCCACCGGTGGCAAAGCCACCAGCAGACCGGCAAGCCTTTGGGGCCCCGCAGCAAGGCTTGGCACATGGCCCCTCAAACCCTTGGGCCGGTCCTGCAAAAGCCTGGCAGAACAGCCAGGTCTTACACTTTTGACAAAAAGTCAGGAGATCTGGGGCCAGTTGAGTTTCCTCCGGGAGGGAGTTCCAGAGCCATGGTGCGGCCAGTGAGAACACACTATCCATGGTGGCCCCCTGATTAACACGGAGGACCTCCAGAAAGGCACCCCCGGCAGACTGCAAGGACTGGTCAAGGACCCGGAAAGCAAGGCGGTCCCACAGGTAAGTCGGGCCAAGGCTGTATAGGGCTTTAAAGGTTATCACCAACACCTGGAAGTGGGCCTGGTATGCTACTGGCAGCCAGTGCAGAGCCTAGAGCACTGGTGTAATGTGCTCCCGGTGGCCCGCCCCGGTAAGGAGATGGGGCGCCGCATTCTGCTCCAGCTGCAGCCTCTGGACTGTCTTCAAGGGAAGCCCCACATAGAGCGCATTCCAGTAGTCCAGCCTCGAGGTGATGAAGGCATGGATCATGGTGGTCAGGTCAGCGGTGGCGATGTATTACTGAAGCTGTTGAACCAGCTGGCAAAAGGCAGTCCTCACCACAGCCTCCACCTGTGGATCCATACGAAGCTGTGGATCAAGGAGTACACCCAGGCTATGAACCTGTGTCGCTAATAAGGGATTACTGCCCCCAGTCAAAGGGGTCATCACCTCCCGTCCCACCAACATCACCTCCGTCTTATCGGGATTCAATTTCAGTTGGCTTGCCCGCATCCAATCCCCCACCGCTGCCAAACATTTAGAAAACAATGAGACAACACGGCCTGAGTCTGATGAAAGTGAGAAGTATAATTGGGTGTTGCCTGCATACTGATGACAACTTACCCCAAACCATTTCACGACTTCCCCTAAGGGCTGCATATATACGTTGAGCAAGAGTGGGGATAGAATAGAACTCTGCGGAACCCCACAAGTGAGGGACCTAGGAGTGGAAAAATATTCTCCAAGGACCACCCGCTGAGATCTCTCTTCTAGATATGAGCGGAACCATTTCAACATGGTTTTGCCCACTCTAGCTCCGTCCCACAGGCACGTCGCCAACAGCTCATGGTCAACAGTATCAAAAGCCGCTGAGAGATCTAACAGGACCAATATGGTGGAACGACCCTGGTCCATCTCACAGTGAAAGTCGTCGATTAGGGCCACCAACGCCGACTGTGAGGGGTCAAGGAAACCAATAGTATATCCAGGTGCTCCTGGAGCTGTTGGGTCACTACCCATACAATAGCCTTGCCTAAAAATGGAAGGTTAGAGACTGGCTGGTAATTAGCCATAGCGTCAGCGTCCAACGATGGCTATTTAAAGAAGGGGCCATACCACCACCTCATTGAGACGGCTTGGCACCCTTACCCTCCCAAAGGGAGGCGTTGATCACTCCAGCCAACACTGACCCCAATGTCTCCTGGCAGGCTTTCACCAGCCAGGACGGGCATAGATCTAATTCACAACAAGCGACCCTCACTGCCCCCAAAACACCCTGGGCATCAGCTGGGGTCACTTCCCGAAACATATCGCAGGAAGTTGGACTGGACAGAGCCTCCACAGCCTCTGGCTCTCCTACCTGTAATAATATGGAATTGAAATCAAGTTGAATGCCGAGCGATCTTATCCGCGAAGTAGTTCACAAACAGGTCACAGCAGGCACTGGTAGGAGCTTGTCCAGTGAAGCATTGTGACGAGAATGAATCTACAGTGCAATACTATAGGGTTGTAATAGAGAGTGGCAACAAGGCAGGCCGGCCATTCTGTATGTAAAGGATAATTCCAAACAGGAGATTTATTTGAGTGCTTCTGTGGGCAGCTTCTCAGTCTTATCATTTAGATGCCGAGAAATAGAATTAGTCTTGAAACATTAATAGTGTCTCGAGTTCAGAAAGTCCAGTGGAGAGATATTGGAACTGTGTTAATTATAAGTTCCACCCCACCCCCCCATTCCATATTGGGCTGTTCTACAAAAGCAGACATAAACAGATTGAATCAATATAAATGCTAAAGAGGCTGGCTAGAGTATGATTTTTAGAAAATATACATTCCATTCCACACAGCTTGTGAACAAACATGGTTTGTTTTAGCACATCTCAGTTTTGTTCTACAATACATTTTCAGAAAGAGAGAAGGAGATTTCATATTTAACAAGGATGACTTGTACAAATAAAATAATTATATTCATTTTATTTTAACCATTAGGAAATATTTTAAGAGATTATTTTGCTTTCCTTATTGTTCTGGATGCTCTGAGGGAGGTGATTTTAACTATTGGCAATGATTAGCTATACATTGATTTTTTGTTTTAAGCTTAGCTGTCAAGTGTTCTGTTAGTCAGCATTCTGCTTAATTGTAATTCCTAGGCAGCCACTGAGTAATTTATACTTTGATGTTTTCTGCTTGGCAAGAAATAAAATTAATAGCAAAAGATTGCTCTGTGATATTGAACCCAATTTTCCCCAGTTGTAAATGATCATTAAAAAAAAGTCCTTTGGTAATTCAGTAGCAGAGAATACAGAAGCAAGCTTCTCAAGAGCATTTAGAAACCATGGCATTTCATACAACTGCACTTTGATTTCATTGTTTTAATATTCCCTTACCCATTTATGGCTGTTAAAATGCAATTAAATATGTATCGTTTCAAATTAGTGGTAAAGTAAGGATGGACTATGAGAAATTCAGAGCCTAATTCCGAGAGAGGCTGAACAACCTCATCTTCCAAGCAATCAGCGATTGCCCAAACAGCTGTGCCTTCTTTGCTGCACATCATCAATTTCTTCCTCTCTACTGGTTCATTTCCATTGACTTTCAAACATGCCACTGTCTGCCCTATCCTTAAGAAGGCCACTTTTGATCCCTCCAACTCTTTCAGCTATCATTGGGAGCTAGACCAAAACTTGGCTCGATTTTCTCACCAACTCTTGACGAGAAGGTGTGTGTGTGTGTGTGTGTGTGTGTGTGTGTGTGTTCCCATTTCGCCTTGAGCCGAGCTAAGAATCCCCCCTCTTCTCATCGAGAGCTGGTGAGAATTCGAGGGGGCGGGAGTTGCAGGCGGGGGGTCCGACACAGGAGCCATAGATGAGCAGGGGGCAAAGACAAGCCCCCTGAGTACCTCTGCCTGCCCGGCATCCCTGCCTGGAGGGGAAGGGAAAGTTCGGTTGGGTAGGACAGGGGTGTACTTACCATCCGGGGTGATCCTGTCCCCCCTGCAGTGCTCCACGCCACGCTGTGCCCCTTCCCGGGTCTTTAGTTTAAAAGAAACCACACCCCCACCCAAGCTGGAGCATGCTCAGAGCACTGCTTGGCTCTGCATGCCCTTTTCAAAGATGGTGGCTTCAGGGCTGAGCAGCTCTTCTGAGCATGCTCAGCCCTACGTGCCCTTTTTAGAGATGACGGCTGCAGTGCCGCGCAAAATCAGAATTGCTGCTCGGCCCTGCGAGCACCATCTTTAAAGAGGGCATGCAGAGCCAAGCAGTGCTCTGAGCATGCTCCAGTTGTGGTTTTTTTTTTTACTTTTAAACTGAACACCTGGGAAGGGGCCCAGCGCCGCATGGAGCACCACAGGGGAGTCGGGACCCTCCCCTTAACTGGTAAGTACACTCCTGCCCCTGCCCAAACTTCCCTCCCAATGTGGAGGCCAGACAGGGGCTGGAGGTACTCAGGGGGCTTGTTTTTGCTCCCTGCTCACCTGCAGCCCCCCCCCCTCCTGTGCAGCCGGCCTCCTCGAGTAATTCCTGAGAACTTAAGTGGGGCGAGAACACCCGAGGAAACCCCAACCCCCCCCCGCCTCGTTTCAGCCCTACTGAGAACTGATACTTGCTCCTACCCTTTTCCTTCAAGCTCCTAGAGTGGGCTGTCTACACATGCTGTCTTGATTTCCTCTCTCCCAATTCCTCTGTGGACCCCCGTCAGTTAAGTTCTGACATCTCCACTCATCTGAGACTGCTCTCTCTGAAATCACCAATGACTTCCTGTTAGCTAAGTCTAAGAGCCTCTAGTCGATTCTTGTCGTCGTCCTTGATCTCTTTGCTGTCTTTGACACTGTCAACCACGGCCACCTCATGGATCTGCTACGCTCCTTTGGTTTCTGGGGCTGGTTCTCTTTGTATCTCTCTCTGAGAGATTGATGGAGCAGTTCGAGAGAATCTCTGGTTCTGTCTTTCACGACTGGTTCTCTTTGCATTTCTCGAACTGCTCTGTCAGTTTTTCTCTTGCTAATATCTCTTCTACATCACTTCCCCTCTACAGGAGAGGATGTTCTCGGTGGCCGCGCCGAGGAAGTGGAACTCCCTTACGGTGGGGGTGTGTCTGGCCCCGGACCTCCCCTCTTTTCATAAAAGCTGCAAGACCTGGCTGTTTCGCCAGACGTTTGGCGGAGGAGATGGGTAGGGGGTGGGGGTAGGAGAGGGATGAGGGTGTAGGGGTGTGTTTTATAGTTTAATGATTTTGGTAGTTACGCTGTTGTGAGTCACCTCGAGCTGCCTGTGGCAGGGGGGGGCGGGATACTAAATTAATTTAAATAAATAAATATACGAGTTCTCCAAGGCTCTTTCCTGGACCCTCTTCTTTTCTCCCTTTACACTTTCTCTGAGTAAACTCATTGAATCTTACAGCTTCCAGTATCACCTGTATGACTTTCTCTGACAACTCTGCTAGAATGTCTCGCTGCTAACTCAAACTTAATATGGCCAAGATTGAACTCCTCAGCTTCCCCACAAAGAATTCCCCTCCTGGTTCCCTCTCAATTTCTATTGAGGGTGTCCCATCCAGACTGTCCCTCAGGGGTATAACCTGGGATTCATCTTTGACTCTGCCCTCTCAGATCTAGGCTGTTGCTAAATCCTGTCAGTTCGCTTGCTAAAATCCGGCTCTGCCTTATTGTTGCCACTGCAAAAACCCTACTCCATGCTCTACTTATCTCTCACCTTGACTACTGTAACTTCCTTCTTACTGGTCTCCCCTGCTCGGACCGTGCCCGCCCCCCATCTCCATTCAACACTCTGCTTCCAAAATCATCCACCTTGCCCATTGCTTTGACTACGTTCAGCTCCTCCTCTCCACCCTACACTGGCTCCCTCTACATGAATGCATTCAGCACAAGCTCCTGGTCTTCAGCTTCAAGGCTCTCCATGGCCTTGCTCCCCCATATCTCTCTGCTCTTGTATCCCGCCACGCTCCTGCCTGGGAGCTTTGCTCTTTTACTGCCCCCACCCTTGCATCCTCTCCACTCCCTCCCACCCTTCCCCAAAGAATTTCTTCCCCGTAACTAAGGCCAGTTTTAGACAAAATGAACCCCTGCATGTCCACCCACCCCCCACACATCTACATGTCCATTTGAAGGTGGCGGGGGGGGGGAGGGGGCGCTCCCAGGACCCATGCACCACGCACTCACGGCCACTCATGGAGCATCGGAAAAATCTGGGATGCTCCATGCGGGGCAGGCAGAACGTGCATGGGTATGGGGCTTACACCCATCCCAGGCCCATTTGAATCCCTTCCATGCACTCACCATGCATGGGCAGTCTGCCGTCATCCCACGCAGCACACACGGACCTGCCCCCCAGCCGTGCCCGTTTAAAAATGGCCGAAGTTACTAAGTTAGTTCCCCGTAACTAAGCTAAGCACGTGCACTTGCAGCTTCTTAACCTCATGGGTGTATCCTTGTCTCTTCCTATGTTCACCTCCCCTCCTCCCTTGTTCTGTCTATATTGATTGTACAGTGTGCCAGGCACACTGCTGCTGCTATATACATAATAAAAATAATAACAGCCTTGGCTACTTGTGAAGTATTTTAAAACTTTGTGGGACTCTGTAAAGGTAACATGTTGGCAGCAGAATACATTATTGCTCTGATTATGAGAACAGTATTGGTGTCAAAGCACTTAAGTCACCTCGCTGAGGCTTACAATGGAAAGAAAAAACCTATTGGCCTGAAGCTGCAATAATAAGTTAACCAAGAAGTGTAGTATGCCTCTCCCTAGCTGTAATTATACCTGGTGTCAACACAGGGAACCTTAGTGTGATAGATACGATTCTGTACAAACAACAGGAAAGAAGTTTTTTGGAAGTCAATTCTCGATGTGTGAAAAATGAATCATTATTATCCTTTTAACAGAATATTACTTTGGGGCTGATTAAATGATTTCTTTTCTTCCCATAATGATGGAATTTTAAAGGCAGGCTTGGGAGTCCTTTCAGGGGTTGATGAATGCAGCAAATGTACAAAGCATGAACATTCTCTGGAGTTTGTTTACTTTCCAAAGCATGCCATGCTGGTTTCATAAAGATAATTTAAAATCTATTAGCCCCATTATTGGTTTTACTTTCCAGAAGGACTCCCTTATAATACGTCTAATGGCTACAGTTAAGCATTAAACATTGTAATTCTTTCCTTGTATTTAATCTTTGGTACTTCTGCTTTTGGGTTATATATGATCAGTGTTTGGAGTGCTGTACTGGTCTGAAAGTCATCGGTATCCCTTGATCTACTCCTGGTATATTATGAGTGTCCAGATCTTAAAATCACAGGCAATTTTGATGTCTTGGCATATCATGACACAGTGTCCTAAAAAGATTATAATGGGTGAAAAGAGACCTGCACCTTTACTCCGCTTTACCATTTCTTATGCATGTTGCAGGGCTGCATAGGGTGCCAATACAGCTGTGCAACATACGTAAGAAATGGTGAAGTGGTGTTAAAGCAGAATTAAGGTGCATGTCTGTTTTTACCCAATGTTATCTCACATAGAGCAAGTAGTGGCAGAGTGTTAAGTACAGAGACACGGGGACCCTTGTCATACCTGGAGATGGAGAGATGGCAGCATGCCACCACCATACCTTGCACCAGTTCTTGCTCTGGCAGACCGGTTGTATCTGGGTATTTTCAGATGTGATGATTCTTCGAGCCATCATGCTTTGATCCTGCCCATGGTGAGAGCCCTCACCACGGGCAAGATCAGGCCCGGCCACCGAACAAATGTGCCAGGGGGTGGGGAAACGTGTGCAGGCCCTGCCCATGTGCTGCTCACTGTGGCCTGGCCCCCTCCCTGATGGGCGGGTGCAGCGGCCTATGAGGCCCTCCCAGAAAAGCTCCAGCCATCAGCCAGAGTTAGGCAGGGCAGACCATCAGATATGATGGCCCACTCTACCATGGTCCAGGGTAGGCTTTCCTGGACTGTGGCGGGGCTAACTCCAGGATGTGTGCTGGCAGGGTGCCCAGCACACATCCCGGAGTTAATCCTGCCATGGTCCGGGGTAAATTTATTCCCATCCGCTGCAAGCATCTGCTGGGCAGGAATAAATGTAACACCACCATGGGTGGCCATGCTGGAGTAAGCGTGGCCACCCACGGTAGCGTCATGTTTGAAAATACCCTCTGTTTGAGATGATGAGCTGTGACTGCTGTACTGTTCTGATTCAAATGAAGATCTCTGTTCAAGTCTAAAGAGTGGACCCAGAAAGGGATGGAGCCACAATGAAAGGGGAGGGGCAAAGGAATTCTCCTTCCACATCATGACAGAGGTGGAATAGCCTCTTCACCCTGCCTCTTTCTGACATGGCCTCCTGTGAAAAAAAATAATTAATTCCCTGGGTTATCTAGGTGCTCCTTGATAATCTGGAGAAATTGAGGTTTCCCCCAGAGCCTGCAGATGACATGTCAGAATCTGGGTCAAACCCAGAGAAGTAGCAAGCCTGCACACATCAGAACAGTGGATCATGGAGTTAATATGCCACTAGGTACATGGGTAGTTCATACTTTTCACAAATAGTTATGGTTTTTGAGATTTCCCCCCACAACCATTAAAAAAGAAAAGAAAAATGCTTTCTGGCTTCCCTCCCTTCCTCCTTCCCCAGCTGCAGGAAACAAAGTCTTAGTACTGTCTTATAGGGTGTAAACAGATGGACATGGAGGCTGCCTGCCTCTGGGGCTGCACTGGATATGCACCTGCATGTCTTCCCACTCCTAGCCCCATCTGGGTTCACTTTAGATGGATCGGACGGATTGTCTGGGCCATCATCCGCCCCAGACGATCACTCGATGCTCTAGGCTGTCACCCTCAACTCTATGATACTGTCAAGGGCAATGGCCATACAGAAGTGGAGCTGCAGTGTGAGTCCACCCAGAAGACAGACAGCAGCTCCAATCTGGCCTGGGTCCCTGGGTTTGACTGGCCCAGTCAGCCAGCGGTGCTCCAGGATATTCTGGAGTGCTGCTGGTGGAACTCTGTGGCAGGGTCCCTCAAGTTACATGTTTGGGGAACCAGCTTGGACTCTGCCCCAGGAAAGGGGTGTTTCCATAACGCACCCTTGGGGGTCTAGTACCCTAAATTTGGAAGCTGGCCTCCGCTTCACCCCTTATAGCCAGTCCTGCACCAACCTATGCAGGGCTTCTCCAACAAGGGTGGGTCCCTTGAAATCCAAAATATATCAACATAAACAAAAAGTCCAATATACAGAAAAGATCACACCTGGATGCTTTAGTTCTTGATCCGTGGTTGAGGCCTACTCTCCCTTGAGAAGTCTGAGTCTGGAGTTATCTTGCCTGGGCTACTGCCTGGGCTACTGCTTGGCCTTTCTTGGGCTTCCTTGCAGCCAACACGTCTGGAGGGGATCCTTGTCTCTAGGTTGTCTCCAGCAGACTGTATCATGTAGCTCTAGCAGGGCCTTTATATAGGCCTAGAGCCTTAGGTTTTATGCTGATTTAAAGACCCAGCTCCCTTTTCCTATATTCAACCCTATTGGGATCCATTTTGTGGGTCTGGTTTGGCCACCATCTTATGGTCTTCTTGGCTTTGTTGCCATTTTGTGGTACCACGCTGCCACAGAGCCTACACATCTGGTGCGGGCGCTTTTAAATGGACAGCCTGTCCTAGGGGTGAAGCGGGCTGTCACAGGCAGAACCAGAGCTGCCGTCCATCTAAAAGCACCCATAGTGCCTATCTCTTAAGACACCTTGAATTGCTATTTCTCTCTTTCTCTTGTTTGCTTCCACTTGCGGTGCAAGGTGGTATTTGCGGTCAGTAATCTCATAAACAACCTCAGTCGGAGGTTAAGTCTCTCTGGTATTTGAGAACTGGGATTCCACGATGCAGTTAGGCTTGAATGTTCTTATGAGAGCAGTCACTGAAATCCTGTTGCAGTTCCGGCAGGGAGTGCAGGGAAGCACAGTAAACAAAGTGATATCCTCTTAAGGTCCAATCCTGTGATCTGCCCATGATAGAGAAGAATGCTTTACATTACTGGGTGGCTCGGGACTCTTAGGAATGAGATTCTAAATGTGATGTATTTAGCTATTAAAGTATATGAACCTGTTTTCTTTGTACTGTACCTTTCAGCCTCTAAGGACTCTGCTCTATATGTAGACTGACAGCCATGTGTACTCAGTTTGCTTCAGATTATCATGAGGAGAGACACACACAGAGCGCTTCCTCATGGAGACTTAAGCAAGTACTTAAGCACAACTTTGTAGAGCTGGTGTAGCCTATCAGATAAGATACTGGCATTAGATAGTCCAGGGTTCAAATCCTGTCTTAGTCAAAAATAAATAATGGCTGGGTGGCATGGTGTATGTTGCTGTTTCTTGGCCTCAGTTCCGCATCAGTAAAAAAAAAAAAAAAAAAAAAAGGGGGCGGGGGGCGAATAAGAATGACCTACCTCCCAGGCTTGTTTTGAGGGTGAGCTAGGTAAGGATTGTAAAGTGCTTTTGACACTGAAAATGCTGTATAAATTATTAATAAAAATGGTGTGAGATCTTCCAATAAAAAACCCAGTCCTCCAACCACCTGCTCTAGTGTAGTTCCACTGAAGTCAATGGGACTACTCCAGAGTAAGTATAATGGAAAGTATTACTTAATTTTTTTCTTTCATACTTTTAGCTAAGAATACTACTTAAAGTGCAGAATAAATCAAAATTCCTTCCTATACCAAGTCCATTCTCAGGCATTAAATGCATTTTTTTTAGTTCTTCCACCCAAAATGGATTATTGATAGGATTTTAAAAAAAGGGTAGCTTCTGTAAAATTTCACATAAAGATGTTGATTTATTCTCCTCAATTTATTGAAAGCATGTCTGAGATTTGCTGCTTTCCTAGTTAATGCCAAAGTAAGATCTTAAATCTTACGTCTGAGCCAATCAATTGCTGGACAAGATAGCACAAACCAATCGATTGTTAAAGCTAATGATGAACAAATCAAGTTAGATTTGATATGTGTTCGGTAAATGGTCAGATATATGCGGTTGATGTAATGGGGGAGGGGGAGGCATATAATCTGTATGGTCAGACCACCTCTAGCTATTGGCCAAACTCGATGCTTCAGAGTGTAAACAGTGCCCCTTCAGATAGAGGTAAATAGAGCCTGTATTGCTTAGGGCGTGCTCCATACGAACCCCCATCTGCCATACCACCCTACAATGGGTATGTCTAGATTCCAGTGGTGCCTGTAAATAAGACTGACATCGTTTATATTTTGATAATTCTTCCTCTTAGCAACTGAGCATTAAATAAATTATTTTGGTTGTAAAATTCAAGCATGTTCCCATTTTTGATATTACATGGAAATGACACAGACCTGGGCTGTAACTTAGAAGTAGGGAGCATGGAAATCATGCTGTTTATCGGCAGTGATTTGAAGATTTATCCATACTGTGAGCCTATTGGAGAGGGCAGATGAAGGCTGCATCATCATGAATGAAAAAGAATAAATAAAAAGTGATGGTAGTTTTCTTGCAAAGATACAGGGCAAGCAAATGATATCTCGTTGGCTGCAGGGAGCTTCTTAAATCAGCCCATTCAGTTGTAAAAAGTCAGTGCACAGCTTTATTAATATTGGCAATGCTATCAGAATGAACACAGCAGCAGCTAAACTGTTAAATCTATGATCCAGCACGCACTAGACTCAAAGCTAAACCTGCTTGAACAATTCTTTACTGCTCCAAAGTTCTGGTCAGGAATCCGGAAGGATATATACCCCAGGACTATACAGATGCCAGAAGATCCAGTTTTTTATTAGACTCTGCCAAGGACTTAGTAGGCGATCTGGAGAGACCTCCATGCTTCTCTTTCTCTGTTAGTACATCTGTAAAATAGGGCTACTAGTACTAGTTATTTATTATTAACATTATTAACAAACATTTATATAGCGCCAGCAGTGTACCTGGCACTTTACAAAGTAATAAAATAGACACGGTCCCTGCCCCTAGGGCTTACAATCTGAGAGACAGGAGCTGGGGGAGGGACTTAGGAAGGGGAACAGAGGGCGAGACAAGGGGTCTAACATTCATGAAGATGCGAGGTCTCAAGTGCACGTACTTGGCTTGGTTACGATGAGAATGACAGCAGGCAGGTCCATGTTGCAAGGATAAGGGTAAACCGATCGTAGGTATAGGAATAGTGGCTCAGCAGGATAAAGAGTCAGACAGAGCAGAGCGAAAGAGGTGAGTTTTAAGGAGAGATTTGAAGGTATGAAGGGAGGGGGCAAGGCGGATGTGGACAGGGAGGGAGTTCCAGGCATGGGGGGCAGCAAGTGAGAAGGGACGAAGGCGCCTTGTGTGTGGCTTGGCTGTTGCAAAGTTTGCTGATGCCCTTGGATAAAAACTGCCATGGAAGTGCTAGGCTCTATCATAGTGTAAAATCATGACAATCTGCTTTATTCTCTGGGAGTATTGTTCTAATAAAGACTGTTTGACAACTGAGGCCCTCGTACTCCATGGGTTGTTTACATAGAGAGTAGTGAAACCATGGAGGTCCAGGGAAGTTTGGGCCTTGTGAGAAATGGTGGTGTCAGCTCCTTCTTATTAACACAGGAATGTTTAATGGCCACCCCCGCCCCGCCCCCCCCCCCAGTCTCCCCTGTAGGAAAAGAAAAAATGTTACTATAGTTAATTTTTGATGTTCAGTGAAGCATAACATCCCCTTCAGGAGTCAGAGCTCTCTGTATTGCAGGCCTTGTGCAGGCCTTAGGTTAGGATGTTTCTAGGCGAGTACGTTTTTGGATTGACTGTCAGGTCCCTCTGTGTGGAACTCGCTCCCACCAGGTGTGTTTTTAAACAAGCAAGGCTTGAGGAGGACGAGTCCAATGGTCACTGAGTGGCACAGCTGCAGCGCACGGGAAGGGATTCTAACGGCTGTTGCCAGGGTGACCGCTACGCCCACTCGGTCCGCCTCCAGCACTCCCACTACCGTGGACTGACTCTGCAAACAACTCACACAGGCAGCCGTTCCCCCTCCCCCCAGCCAGGAACCCCACCCCACACTTCAAGTCCCACCCAATTGCTCGCCCTCTGCCATGAGACACAGCCATGAACACTATGGAAACAGGAAGCTGCAGCAGCAGCCAGTAACCCCTTCCTGCCCAGGAGCCATAGTCCTAGGCACCAACGGAGCTGCATATGGGGGGAGGAGCATGCAGGAAGCTGCTGTTCTCCGTGGCATTGGCTCTTCTCCTATGTGTCACAAGGACTTTTTGTTGTGCTTTGAGCCACCATGATGTTGTATTTTGCATGTGTATCCTTTAAAAGCTCTGCAGGGCTGTGGGCAGGACTGGGGAAACAGCTATCCGCTGGCATAGGTCAGCACCCTGGTTCATACGGGCAGGGGATGTGTGGGTGCCTATCCCCACGCACTTTTTTTTAGCTTGCCCCACATTTTTAGCAGTGCCCCCTGAGGGGCCATGAGTGGATGCCTCCTGGGTCACAGGAGTACGCATCCCCACGCACCATCTTCAAACGAACAGTTGTATGAATAGTTAATAGGTGGCCGTGAATGGGAGCATCCCATCTAAAAACATCCCAGATCTTGATCTCAGTTTCTCCCTCCTCACCTTAAAAATAAATAAATAAATAATGCCTGGAGACTTTTTTATTCTCCAGGTGCTTTTAGGAGCCACTGCTGGCTCCTCTCAATGTATTTGGCCCTTCCTCTTTTCCTTCCCTTTTAAAATTGTTTCAAAATGAATTCTACGTAGTTTTATTGTATAGATTTTATGAAGTGCTCTTAGTCTCATTCAGTGGTAGGGGTGCTAAATAAATCAAATGATGATTATTCATTATTATTATTATTATTATAAGCATTTATATAACACCAGCGATGTACCTTGCGCTTTACAGAAAATAAGATAGACACGGTCCCTGCCCGAGAGCTTACAATCTAAAGACGGGGAGGGCCTAGGCTATTAAGGTATCTGCTGATAAAATGTAAGGCAAGGTATTTAAAGTTTGGCCTAGGGCCTAGAAACATCCCAACCTAGAGCCACCCCTGTTCTTCTCGTACTGCTCAGCAGCTTGAATTTCCCCTCTGAGCAGATGTGAACTGGATTATTTTCAGACAAATCTCATATCCCAGCCAAGTTCTTATGCTGCCTTTTTAAAAATGGTAAATGTTATGACATGTGTTTGACACCAGTTGATCTGTGTTTGTGCTAAAGGTTATTTAAAGAGCATGGTGAGTTTGAGAGACCTGCTGCTGTGTTAAGTTGGAGTACTACGGTAGAATCCACTGTATGGAAAACGTAATATTTATATATTTGTCTAGTTCTAAATGTATCATTTTTTGAGTATAGTAGTCATTTAAGAAGTGGTATTTCACTTGACCAGAGAAATTCTATTCAAGCCAACCTCTTTTCTTGTCCTTTAAATTACCAGACTAAGAAATCCTTCACTTATTGATTGCTTTTAAAATGCATATATCCTTAGTTATTTTTTTCTTCTGGGGGAAAAAAAAATCAAAGCTTATTATATTTTTTTCTGTTTCCTTAAAATGGATTCTGTATACAGCCTCATATGTATTTTATTAGTGTTAAACGTCAGGGGTGGGTGGGGAATGTCTATGAATGCCAATAGCAGTTTTCATTTTCCTGTGTGGAACAGAGTATACATCATAAAATACGCTTTAATCTGTTTTCCATCTGAATGCAACCTGACATGGATATTTCTATATACATACACTCCATTCCATTTTCTTAGATTTATGGTATCTCTTAGTGAAGGCTGCTAAACTGGATGAAATATGTAAATGAGAAAAACTTAATGAAACTTTACACACTTGAGCTCTACTTGAAAATGATTTAAGCCACAGTTGATAAATCTTGGCAGAAGGTACAGGAGACTGGATGCATTAATAGGGGTGAGCTCCAGATGCAGACTAGTTGTTTTGGAGTCTCCAGCTCCGTCAGTCACCCTTGTAGACGTGCATAAAAGCTTCAATCACACGCCTCTGGGCTAGGACTAAATGGTCAGTTTTTACAGTGGAGAAAAGTAAACAGCAGAATACCGCAGGGCTCTGTACTGGGACAGGTGTTGTTTAATACCTTCATCAATGATATGGAAAAAGGAGTAAAGAATGAGGTGATCAAATTTACAGATGATACAAAGTTATTCAGTGTAGTTAAACAACATGAGTGGACTGAAGAATTGCAAGAGGATCTTGTGAGACTAGGTGATTGGACATTTAAATGGTAGATGAAATTTGATGTGGACAAGTGCAAAGTGATGTACGTAGGGAATAATAATCCAAACTATATATACACAATGCTGGATTCTAAAATAGGAGTAACTACTCAGGACCTTGGAGTCATTGTGGACAATACATTGAAATCTTCAGCTCAAAGTGCTGCAGCAGTCAAAAAGCAAACAGAATGTTAGGAATTATTTGGAAAGGGATAGAGAATAAAACTGAAATGATCATAATGCCCCTATATAAATAGATGGTGCAACCGCACCGTGAGTACTGTGTGCAATTCTGGTCACCCCATCTCAAAAAAGCTATAGTAAAACTTGAAAAGGTACATCGAAGGGCAAAAAAAATAAAAAATGATCCAGGCTTTGGAACGACTTCCATACGAAGAAAGGCTTGATAGGTTAGGGCTCTACAGCTTGGAGAAGAGAAGACAGAGAGGAAATATGATAGAGGTTTATAAAATCTTGAGTGGAAAAAGTAGATACTCTAGATAGAGAACTTTTATTTACCCTCGCAAGTAGTACTAGCACTAGAGGACACTCCATGAAACTAACTGGTGGTAGATTTAAAACAAATAAAAGGAAGTATTTTTTCACTCAGCACAGTTCAGTTGTGGAATTTGTTGCCAGAGGAAGTTGTCAGGGCCAGTAGTAAAGCTGCATTTTAAAAAGTGCTGGATAAGTTCTTGGAGAATATGTCTGTTAACGGCTATTAGCCAAGTGGATTATGAAAAGGGAACTTACTGTCGGGAGCAGGGAATGATCAATAGGGAATGGATGGCCATTGTGACTGCTGATAATTGCAACTGAAATTAGCTACTGTCGGAGACAGGATGCTGGGCTTGATGGACCATTGGTCTGACTTAGTATAGCGCTTCTTATGATCCAAGGGCTTCACTAAGCAAGGTTCAGAAGAAAATTTAGAACATTCAGTGGGAAGGAAATGTATAATTAAAGCTGAATTTTCTTATCCCAATGGGTAGGTAGTCCAATGGATAGTGTACAAGAATGGGATTCAGGAGAAATAAGTTGTTTTCCTGGCCTTGCTACTAACTTTGTGTGTTCTGTTAACGCATCTCAGAATATGTTGGTTTTCCATATGTTGGAGGTAGACCAATGGCAGCGCTGGAGCTGCATGTGACTCTTGGGCAGCTGTATTGTGGCTTTTGCCAGAAGTGGCTGCCTGGATGTGTTCATGTGACTCCCTTGGGAGCAAGGGAAACTGAGCGGCCATTTCTGGCACTGTTAGCACAATATGACGGGATTGGGAGCTCTCTGCCCCAATCTGGGCTAGCTGTGATTCAGTTTCCCCACTTACACCTCCTACCGGATCAGCTCTCCCCAGAGGTGCTCCAGCCTGTAAGAGGTTAATCCTCTTAGCCACCTTTGCCTCAGAATTTCCCAAATCACATAAAATACTTTATCAGGTTTGTCTGAGGATGTTGACTCAGAATCACCTGAAACTGTCACCTCAAAGTTAGGAATTCACTTAAGCACATGGGCATAGTTAAATAGGTTTATTATAAGAAACGAGATTAATATATAATGCAAGACTGTGCTCAGAGTGCAGTAAATCAAATAAAAATAATAGACAGCACAAACTTACTTGACTGTGAATTCTAAATTAGCCTTACCCTTTGCAGATATTTCAGTTCAGACTTTAAATCTTTTCTCTCAGCTCTGCTGTTACCAGAGCTGGGCTTTAGAGTCTTAGTTGGTTGCAGTTGCAAAAAGTTTCTTGCATGTCTCTCATGCTCTTGGTCAAAATAATCTCTCTTCTAACCATTTTTTTTTAACTCCCCCAGTTTAGTGCTTTGATTTGTTAATGAACTTAGAATGGCCTTTTAACCATTGTATCCTTTTTGAAATGCCGTTTTCCTGGCTAAGGTTTATTTACTTTGTCTCAGTGTATACAGTGTATTTGCATACAGTACCTGGGAAAGACAAATATCGGTGGTATTGTGATCTTCCCCACAATACCACCGATATTTCCCCACAAAGTTTCCTGTTCCATTTTCTGTGCTGTTGTTATAACTTTCATTCTGGCTTGTACATCATAAGGTTTTCATACAATCTTTCATATCATGGTTACATTCTTAATTTTGAATAATATGACACCAAACATGGCTATACTAATACAGAGTAGTCATGTGTGAACGTGTATGTAACATGTATGTTGGTTTCCTGATCTTTACCCCACACAGAGGCTCCAAGGGGAGCAGGGGCAATGTACTTTGAGCCGCTATTGCTGATGTCTAGGGCTGGATTTAGGGGCATGCAACATAGGCACCTAACTAGGATGGCAGATTTTGGAGGTGGCAGGGGGGGTTCAGGACCTCTCTTCTTAGTCCATGTCTGCCCTGTCATGGTATCTCCTCCTCCCACTGCATCCACACTGCCTCATGCACACCACACACAGTCTGGAGGGGGGTGGAGGAATCCCCTGAGCATCCCCACCTGGAGAAACCCCCTTCCAACCCCAAGGCCCCTGCAAATGTGCTTTGCAGTGGTGCCAAGCGCAGAGGAAGAGACTCTGCTTCTGTGCTGGGTTCACCATTTTCTCCCTCCCTGCCTAAAACGGCAGCCCATGCACACACCAGAGCTCCAGGCCTAGACGCACTAAAATCCTAAATCCAATCCTGCTGATGTCTGAACCCAGTGAAACAACTGGGAGTTGGAATTTCAATATGTGAGGTGGTGTTAAGGGAAGCCATGCTACCCCATCCTTGGGATTGGGGAAACTGACAATCAGTGTAAAGTGTCTTCTTGTTGTTGGCAATATGAAAATGTTGGTTTACAGCTCTAGGGCTTGAGAACTTTGCCCACCGCTGCCATAGGTGAAATAACCATTCTTATTGCTTTTGCCAAAGCCCTTTGCGATTTCAGGATGGGCAAGGCTGTATATTTACAAAGAACTGATAATTCTACCCTTAATCACTGCCGCTGATAATGCCACCCTTACGCTTTCTTACTAATTACAACGTATGATATGTAATCCCATACGTTGGTTGTTTTATTTTGGGAGGGGGGGGAGGATCCTGTAACTAAGATAGACTGGAGTGCCATGATCTGGCACATCATTCATTTAAGGAGTTCTAATTTTTTCAGGATTAGAGTGATGGACAGTAGAGAGAAGTTATTCCATCAATGCCAAGGTAATTACTGGCTACAGTGTACTTATCCATAGTGTACTTCTAAAATGAAATGCCGCAATTCAGGCTCTAGAGTGTGTCACCTTTTTTACTGTTTCTAACAGACATAAGATTGTGTAATTATTATTTTAATGTCGCTCTGCAAAGTATCTGTAACAAAAGCTTTGTAAATGTCTTATTCACAAAACAAAACATGTCTGCTTTTAAGGATATGAATAGAGCAGAAGTGGATACGCATGAAAAGCCATGTTCTTGATTTTATTGAGGCTCCTGGGAATTTGTACCAATTTAAGTGTCTCTCTTTTAAAGACAAATTTGAGTGTTTTATTCCTCAAAAGCTGAAATTTTGTCAAGGTATTTGGAGTTTGAATTTTTTTTTTTTTTTGCCAGTCCTGTTACGACGGAATTAAAATGGACCATTTTGTGCCCTTAGTTTTGAGACACATCTCACTAATTATTCTTAAACTTGGATATGGTTTATGGTTAGATTTGTCACAAAAATGGAACGGGCCCCAGTGCCACCCATCTCAATCAATTCAATTCAATTAATTTTATTGCGGCACTAGCTTAACACCATGGCCAAACAACTAAAAACATAAAATAAGGTACAAAATACAAATACATACATAAAGATAAAAACAAACTGAAACAGCGCACGGCAAGCCACATTACACAAAAGCATAGGTCGACAGCTCAGTACACAGGGAAAATAATCCACATACATAGATAAATTAACGATTTACTCTTCAAATACCCTTCTCCAGGATAATCATCAACTCGGCTGTACAGCCTCAGGCAATTCATAGACCCTTCCTATATCAGCATCTTTCGTGGTACTGTTCCGCTAAGATGACACCTATAAAGCTCTTCACTCTTCACCTATAAAGCTCTTCACAACCTTGCTCCCCCCTACCTCTCTGCACTTATCGCCCTCCATACTCCAGCCCGTGCACTTCGCTCCTCCTCTGTCCCCTCTCTCGCCCTTCCACGCCTTCCCTG
>QEPC01015142.1:2122527-2164352 GCA_003113815.1 Sphenodon punctatus | reverse complement strand
GTAGAGTCCTCCATACCATGAAGGGAATGCTTTGACTTAGGAGATTTTTCCATAACTACCTCCCTATTAACCACTGAACTAAACATATTTGAATAATACTCTCCCCTATAGTTTGGCTCCCCTGGCTCACCAAGAAGTGGATTTCCCTGGGGAGCCTCACTATATCAATCCCTAGGTTCCTTCCCCTGGATCTCTACTATGTCTATCCTTTTATTGGAATCCATCTCTTTAAGGTCCTCTTCCCTATCAGCCCCATTTACCCCTACAGAAGTTTGGGCCACACCAACCTCCTCCCTTATATTAGGCCCTTGCTTCCTATATACTTCTATTGTAGTTTGCACCAAATTTCTAACCTTCTTACCTTGGGGCGCACCTACCCTTGGGGGAGATGGCTGTCCCAACTCACTCTGTTCTAAATAACGGGCAGCCGTCCATGCCCCGGGTGGAGACTTAGGGATTTGAACACGCTCTATTCCTTGCTGTTGGTTTCCCTGGAAATCTAAACTTAATACTGGCAGTTTTTTCCTAATGCAATCTAATTTCTGTATAAGAATGTCCTGCTGGATAATGGACAGGTTCTCAAAAGATTGTAATAAGAGCGGGGCCAACACCCCAGTACCCTCATTCCCTAAATAGCCCTGAATTTCCGCCATGAGAGGACCACAGGGATTAGCTCTGTCCACAACACCCGCTGCTGGTGGACTAGCTCGATTATTTACTAATAATAAATCCTCTACTATATCGTCAGAAGCATGCCCTATACCCTCTATTTCCATATCTTCTCGTTCTTGATTACCATTTACAGCTAACGGCAGTGCAGAATCCTGCACACTAGGATTTGCGCGGAATCGTGGGTTCATTATGGGAACATAATTGGGGTTGTCCAGTTCTACCCCCTCTTTCTCATTCTTATTACCCTCCACCACCCTAAAGACACGATCAGTCGAGACCCCAAACCGCCTAAGATTCTTCCTGGCTAAAAACAGTTTGTCAACCACCCAAGAGGAGGAGAATTGACCCCTAAGACACTTATAATATCTCTCAGAGCTCAAACATTCCCAGCTAATTATCTTCATCTTATCCTTCCTAATTGTCGTTAGTGCTGCGATATTCTTAGCTATCTGCTCAGCAGAATCCCAGCTTGGGATATACCCCCGTTCCACAGGTCTAATTTTCAGCCAAATGGCCTTATGGTCTATATCCTTAACGCTGGATACCTCGCGAGGGGAGATTAAATTATAGGTGGAATTTTGTCTAAAAAAGGCCTGTGACCTCGCCTCCCTTGGAGACTGTTCCTGGGATCTCAGATCAACAATTTGCACATTATTAGAGGCACAATTTTTAAAATTAAATTGGTCAATCTTTCCCAGTAAGGTATGCAACTGGCCTTTCACCCCCACCAATGAAACTCCAATGTCAGCAATGTTATCAAATAATAAAGCTATCGTTTTTGCAATCAGGTGACACTGGTATTTCAATGCCTCCCCATCAGTTTGCTCAAGTAATGTATGGGATATACCCTCCCTAAGTTCAGTCAAAACATCCGAACAGATCTGCTTATCAGGGCCCATAGCAAGCTGATGCAAGACAGGGTCCCTGTCCCCCAAGTCCTCCAAGACCTGGAATCGATTGACTAACTCCACGGGGGGATTGTGGCAGGGCTGGTGGCATGCTTTCCGATATTTCAGTTGCGGGGTTCCTGCTGGCAACGGGGACTCCAACCGGCGCTGCCTCTTTCGGTCCATATTTCCCCTCCTCCTAGTGTCCTGGAAAGCCGGTCCTTCAAAATACCCCGGCACTCCCGGCCAGCGCCTAAGGCCACGCGCACAAGGGCACGCCCTTGCGCGCGCAGCCCTTAGACGCGCACGCCCGAGGCACGCACGCCTCAGTCAGTGCTGTGCCTTATGGAGATCAGATGTCTCCGGCCATGCCCCCACTGCAGCTGACAGCCTCCTCCACACTCAGTCACAGCTGTTACTCCGACCCTCGGCTCTGCTCGCGCTGTTCTCCCAGGAAAGTTGACTCAGGGCTTACGGCGCACCAGCCCGCAGCCACGGCTTTCCCTCCAGTAACACCACACAGATGCCTCAGTCAGTGCTGTGCCTTATGGGGATCAGATATCTCTGGCCACGCCCCCACTGCAGCTGACGGCCTCCTCCACACTCAGTCACAGCTGTTACTCCGACCCTCGGCTCTGCTCGCGCTGTTCTCCCAGGAAAGTTGACTCAGGGCAGCCGGCTTACGGCGCACCAGCCCGCACCCACGGCTTTCCCTCCAGTAACACCACCATGTCACCCATCTTAAAAGTGCTCTGCTGCCACAAGCCTCTGTTGAAGTGTCTGGGCTCTGTGCCAGAACTCCTGTGCTCTTTCTGCATCTTTTGGCTGCAAGTCTAAAATGGCTTCCTTGTAGTCCCTTCAAAATCAGGTATGTTTAAGAGTAAGTGTTTTCAGGACTGGTGCCACAGAAATTGGTTTGTGCTTTGTCATCAATTTCTGGCTCAGATCTTCTTGTAGAGGTCCATACTAGGGGATTATTTTAAGAACATAAGTGCCATACTAAGTCAGACCAATGGTCCATCAAGCCCAGCATCGACAGTGGCTAATCTCGACCACATGGGAGAAGAACCAACAGTCACAATGGGCAATCCATTCCTCATTGTTCACTTCCAGCTCCCGACAGTAAGAAGTCCATCCCATAAGCTACTTGGTTAATAACCATTAATGGACCTACTCTCCAAGAACTTAACCAAGCCTCTTTAAAACCCAGCTATACTACTGGCCTTGACAACATCCTCTGGCAACAAATTCCATAAGTTAATTATGCGTTGAGTGAACAAGTATTTCCTTTTATTTGTTTTAAATCTTTATTTATTTATTTTATTTGGTCTTGTATCCTGCCCTATCCTGAGGACTCAGGGCAGGTTACAAAACATAACCCAAACAGTATACATGTAAAAACAAACAAACCCCTAAAGCCTAGCCCCCACAGCAAATGTCAGTATAAACAAGGAGGTATTGCACGATCTCCAGAATAGGACCCAAACTCTATCTCGATTTTTGTTAAGAATCAAGATTTTTGACTTAATTCCTGTGAGAATTGAGAAAAACCCTGGTTCTTGACTGTTTTTTGATGGAGATTTTTTTCTCAATTTACTTACTGGAGCCACGTATGTGCTGCATCTGGCACTGAGTCTCACATCCCACATCTGCCTGTCTCTGTCTGTTCCTTCTCTCTCTCCTTTTCTGAACCCACCAACTAGGGGAAAAAACAAGAATGGCCCAGTGATTATTTTGTGCATGCTCAGTTGTTTTTAAAAAATTTTAGTGCAATTCTCCTGAGATTCTCAAGCCTTTAGTGAGATTTTCTCAAAATCTCACTAAGGGTTCTTAATTCTTGTGAGATTCTCACGAGAATAAAATCCATTCTCATTTCAGCCCTACTCCAGAAAATGCTCGGTCTAAGGCTCTGGTGAATTACCAAGGGAAGGGATTCCTGGGGCAACCAAGGCCGCATTCACACCGTACGGTAGCACTCTCGTGAGGAGAGGACTCGGCTGGGGAAGGAGACCGGTGCGAACGGGGTTCTACTGCGACAATACTCGCGAGTTACAGGACTGGATATTTGAGCCCTGTCACTCGCGAGTTTTGTCGGGGTAGAACCCTGTTCGCACCGGATGTGGGGATGACACCGGCCTCCTTCCTCCACCACGTCTTCTCCTCGCAGGAATACTGCCATTGCCCGCCATAAGGTGTGAATGCGGTGCGGTATTAGAGAGCTTCTTTACAGGCCTTGGCTGTACATGCTTGGCACCATGATGGAATTTATAGGAGGCTGTTCTTGGCCGACCTTAGTGATTGCTATCGGACATAGGAGGGAAGGCAATCTTTCAGAAATGTTGGGCTTAAGGCATTTTGGGCCTTTTAGGTGGTTATGGGCGGGGGGAAGATGGACTGATAGAGCAATCATGAGCTCTGGGGGCCTCCCCTCTCATGTGTTAATAGTATACCCTTTGTTTCAGTTGGCTCATCTGCATCCAGTTTTATAAGGCATTGAGTAAGCACCAAGACTGGAACCAAAAATAATAATTCACAGGAAATAATGTGAAATGTCTCACGTACTATATTTTAGAATCCAAATTGTATTAAAATTAAAAAGGGATCATATATAGTTACGTGCAGTTGTCTCTATAGATGGAATCTCATATTTTTTTAAAGTTTCTGTTTAAGTGTTTGACATAACACTGAAATTGCAGAAAATTAGCCCCTTTGAGAAGATCATGGACAATTTTAAATTCTATTGTTTTTGTTTTCCCATTCTGTCTGTATGAAACACATCTGCGATTATCTAAAACGAGGTCCTTCTTTTGTTTAAAAGAGTTAAACAAGCAGCAAGATAAGATTTTTCACAGCTCCCTTTCAAAGAAAAAGCCAGCGCGATTTATATTTTTAGACAGTTTGCAAATGGCTATACAAAACATTTGTAAGAGAACATACATATGAAGGGACGTCTCTGTGTAAATTGAATCATTTCCATCTTGCTGAGATTTTTCCATTTGTGCAAATCTTTTGTTTGAATACCCTCCCATGTTGTGCAATTTTAATGTATTTTTCCACCATGCTCCTTTGGAATGATGCATTTTTTAATCAAACTCCTACTGAGACATGAGAATTGGACTGTAAATATTGATTTGCTAGATTTTTTGGTAAACTGTGGTCTCGGTTTTTTACCTACCAGTTGAGCCCTGGTGTTGTTGTCACAACCCACACTTCACAATGGGCACTATATTGGCATCCAGGTAAACTAAGGAAGTGAAAGATGAATCAAATTTGATTCATCAAACCCTTTCATAATGATGAACCAAGCCGTTCCATATTTGGCCAATCAAGAATATTTAAAGAAATTTTAAAATATCTCTCTTTTTTCATATTGTCACGAAGGGAAAAATATTCCCATGCATCCAGTTAGAAATGACTATGATATTCATCCCGAGTAAGACTGAGTGAGGCTAAGCAGTGAGGATGAGTGGTGGTGGCAGGATCATGGTGCAGCCTTGTAGCAGTCAATCACTGCCATACAGCCAGGCAAGCACAAGGAGGGGAAGCCGGGCTGGTTGGCCCCTGTTGGAGTCTCCACCATCACTGGGGAGGGCCAGGACACTGACTGCACAAGCGCGCACCTGACTCTGTCCTCTGTCTTCCTCCCGGTCTGACCTAAAGCCTGCCCCTGGCTGTGAAATGGTTGTGCATGATGGGCAGCAATGTCTGTTGCTTCAGTCCTGCAGCTTGTTGAATGGTGGGCACAATGGGCCCGGCTGCACAGGTTGCCCTGCCATGAGCAGCATGTGGGGTCCTCTGAGTTTTTCCAAGGATGTGTAGCAGGCAGCTGTTCCCCGGGGTGGGGTGGGGTGGGGACATCTGTCTGCCACAGACTACATAATGTACTGCACCACATGGCCTGGTTGCTCAGGGAGGGTGACACTATCCAAAACATAGTAGCCTTTCCTGCCAGTCTCGTGTGGCCTCACCCACTATGGAGGAATAACATGGGAAATGGTTAGGGGCCATCTCATGTGGCAACCAGAAGAGCTGGTCATATAGTGTGCGGGAGAGGAGGCAAGTGTAAACAGAATTTTGGTCCTGGGGAAGTTTTGGACCTAATATCAGGATCGTATTACTTTGGTTCTCTTGTACCCGACTACACTACTGGGAGAGAAACCCTTTTCTTACCAAATTGCAATAACGTCAAAGGGTGCAATCCTAGTGGCGGCGTATGCCGCCTGCCGGCACAATGCCCAGCCAAGCAGCAGGAACACGGGTGCATGTGCCCTGTGTGCACAGCAAGCCGCTTGTCACAACAGCACACTCCTGCCGATGCGCCCCCCCAGAGCCCACACACTACAGCCCAGGGGATGGAGCAGGCACGGCTCCTGCTCTACCCCCCTGGCTGCAGCGTGTGTGGGCTCTGGGGTGTGTGTATGTCACATCGGCAGGGGTGCGCTGTTGCGCCGAGTGGCTTGCGCGCGGGTGCACGTGTGCGCCAGCATAAGTACACTGTGCCTTGCATAGGTGCTGTTTCATAGGGCCTCTAGGATTGCACCCCATGGCCCAAATCTTAGTTTGCTTTACTTAAGATGTAAAAGTACATTACAATAAAGATAGAGTTACAAAAGAGACCAAGATAGTTCTTAGATCAAAATAGAAAAGTAGTTTTTTGTAAAGAAGATGGAAGAGTTGTACCAGTGTCCAAGAAGACACTGAACTACTGGACCATGAACTAAAGGTCCCATCAGACTTTTATACGGTTTCTGGTATTATAAGAATGCATGCCATAAAGCAGTTGGACAACATCCAACGGTACCCATTCTATCTTGGTGCATCATGATCTCCAGACGCTCCAAGATCCCTTACTTAGTTCTCTTATCTAAATAAAACAATCCATACTGCACATAGTTTGTATACTAGGACAAAAGGCATCAAAAATGATCTAAAAAGGCTACACAAGTGTCTCCCTGAAAAGTGGTGAAAAGCCACCATGCTCCAGGTCAGGAAGAAGTGAGAGTCTTAGGGCAAGTGCCAAAGGCCTTGGTGGTACCTCATTATCTCCGGCTGCTACAGAGCAGTGTTTTGTGTGAATGCTTATCTGCATCAGCAATTCTGTAGTTGTGGAGCAGCCAGTAAGCCTGCAATGGAGAATTATTTGCTGTACAACATCTGCAAAGTCAAGGCTACTCAACAGCATTCAAACAAATAGAGCATTGCTGTATTAGAGTATAATGACGTGCTAACAATTTAGTTTGCTGAAGCCTTCTGTTCATGGGGGTACAGGCTGAGTCATAATTCCTTCCCATACCTCCGTCTGGGCAGTGTCCGTATCAGGGTAACACACAGGCTCAGTTTTACAGTGAAAGGTATTGGCTGCTCTTGGCTTCCTTACAGGATAATTATGCACCAAGCTTAAGATACTATTAGGTTAAAGCAGTAAACACGGGTCCCTGGTTATAGTACTCCCAGTGTCCCACCCCCCGCCATGACAGGTAGTCATGGCCGGCAATAGTGGCCCCTGGCTCAGGCTGGGTATGCCAGGTCACAACAGCCTTGCTAGTCTTCCGTGGCCCTCTTTGGCCAGGTCAGGAGGGCCTTAGCCTGGATTGTGACATCGGAGATTTGCTGAGGTCACAACCCATGCTAGCCGTCAACACAGCTCGAGGCAATTCCGGGCTAACATCTGGCATGCAGGTGGGTTTGGGGCTACAGTGAGTCAAAGCGAGCCAAAGTCACATCTGTTTTTAACCAAAGGCAGATAGAGCCTTTCCTAATAATTCCCCCCTTAAACTAGTAATAAATAGATATAAGCAAGTAAAGCTGATGGTTTGGCATCATTCTTGGAAATTCCACAAGCTGCAGCAATATCTCAAGGTAATAGATTCTTGCCTATCAATAAATAAGTATTTGAAAGTTTTTACTTTTAACATAAAACACATTAATCCCAAGAAAATAATTCTACAACTGTTCTTCAATTTCTCTCATAGTTGTCTGCATTAATTCAGGCTGTGCTAGGTTTTTAATGCATTATTTATTGTGGTGTTAAGAAATGTGTCGGTTGTATTGCATGTGGTTGACCGAGCTTAATTTTATATATTAATAGTAAATGTGAACTTGTTTTCCCAAGATGTATAAATAAGTGAACGGGGTGAAATAAATCTGTGATTAAAAACAGCTGTTTTTTTCTGTAGCAAACAGTGAAAAATGCTCACACTTCAGCACATTTTATAGCAGTTCTGAGCAAGTTTTTATCTTTTAAACTTATTTTCATTAAAAAAACAAACTTAATCTGGGGTCTGATCCTGAGAGTCAGGTGTATTGACTAGACTATTCTGTAGTATTCCTGAGGTCCAATGAAAAATTATATATAAAAAGATGAAATACTGACATGTTTTTGGACAGTTTATATAGCTGACAAATTGAACGATGTAAGTTTGCAATGCATACAGGAGGGTTACAGCATACAAGTGCTAAAACAAATTTTCTGGAAATAAACTGTCCTTTATATCTTGGGCTGTGAGATTAAAACAGTAAACAAAAGAATTGCTTCTATTTAAACAACAAATGTTCAAAATAATAATAATAAAGTTTAATGAACAACAGCAAATAATGAAATGCAGGTCTATCAAAACAGATGATTCAGTACAAGTCTACCGAATAAGTCAATGACTCGGCAAGTGATATAATACAGTCCAAAACAAGCAGACAACCAAAGAAATACTTTCAGTAAGATTAACCAAACAAAAGAAGCAGCAGCAGATGAATCCAAAGTTGGAAAAGTTCTATGCCCAACGTTTCGCTAAAGAATAGCTTCCTCAAGGTTCTTTTCACCTCCAACTTCTTTTTGTTGTAGGACAACTGCTTTACATCCAAAATCTAGAGTAATATAGTTTAAACAAATACTGAAATATTTTAACAAGTATCTCTTTATACATATTAAGGAAAAGGTCCTTGACTTTTGCTTTATCATAAGCATTCATATCTACATTGTACTTAGCATGTAGTAATCATTCCCATGATAATTATATTTAGAGAAATGCTCAACAGGTGGAGGATGCCAACCCCCATACTACTATGAAACAACTGTGAGATTAAAGCCAGTAGTCTGCACTACAAGTTGTGTAATCACGTCCTATATTCTATTAACCCTTTTCAAATGGAACTATTTCAAATAGTGTACACTAGGATACTTATTTCCTGAGATGATGATAGGTGGCAAATTAACCTAGGGATCTCTCTGTAAATGCAGAAAGTGTGTAGGAATTTTATCAGAAATTACCAGACTTTTTGGGTTTAATGTAAAGTCCGCAGCAAGTAATACATTTAAACAGCATTTAAGTAGAGAAAAGCATAGTATTGAAGACTAAAAGCAATAAGAATTTATATCTTCTGAAAGTGTTTGTTTACCAACACTACTTTTAATGTTCTTTTTCACACAATGTAATTTAATGAGGTTATAGTTCTGCTTAGAGTAAAAAAGAAAATAAAAAGTAAAATGTTTAATTTTAAGAGCTAAAATTTAGCCATTGAATTAACTGTGTCATTTTTATTCAGGGTACTTAAAAAAGATCAACACATTATAGAAATAATTATCCCTACTTGCAGTTTCAGTTGAGAGTCAGATCTTCATTTCTGGTCATGCTGACTGAAAAGCCTTAAATATTCCTTTCCAATTATGTCCTCGCCTGCAGCCTCTCTAGTCGTGTTCTAAAGGTTAAGACCTATATTAGCTGACATAGGGTGTTTTTACACAAAACACCCCCACGCGTGGTCACTCACCGTCAATGTGGGGGATGTCTCGTTTTATTACGGTGCACGCTCCCGTGACCCATGCACTGCTCACCCAGTCCATATACAGGGCTTTCCAGAAAAATCCAGAGTGCCCCGTGTGTGGACTGGGTGGGCGGTGCATGGATGGTGTGGCCAATGGCCATGCAGCGAAGTTGCTTGATTGAAGGGCACCCCCACGCAGGACACCCATGCACTTGCCCCCTGCACTCCCCCCGCCTGTCTTGTGTAAAAACACCCTAAGCTTTTGACTCTGGGTCCAAAAACAACTATTTATTTTTTATGGACTGAAATAGATGTGAATAAACAGAAGCATCATTTATAGAGAATGATATTCCAGGGAGGTTATATTTCAGTGCCATAATTTGATTAGAATTGGATCAGCTGTTTTTCCCTCCTCAAGGAATATTTCTCACTTCATTACTGATGAATTAGTGCCTGTATGCTGATCAATATTCATGATGCCACTCTAGATAACATACTATTTGTCTCAACTAGCTTATGGTATAAGTATTAATTTCAAGCAGCTGGATCTCCAGTGGTGAAACTGGATATGAAAAAGAGAAAAAGTAAATTTTAGTGACACCATGAACAGTGTCCCTTCTGAAATTTGATTGTCACCAAAGCAGATCTGTGTGTGTTCCCAATGCACAGCAGTCCATCGGACAAAAGGACTCAATCGCCTCCTCCAAATGGCATCTCTTTGAATTCCACTTGTTTGGTGTTAACCTTTGTTCTATCAGTTCTTAGAATAAAATACATATAAAGAAATATCCATATGATTTTATCTTCAGTTACATTTTACAGGGATCTAACAGTTATGCATTACAAATCTATACCAAGTCTGTAACTGGTCCCAAAGTAATTGTCCTTTATAGGGAAAGCCACCTTTTTGGACACAGTCCCCAAAACGTGAAGTCAGCTTCCTAGGTAATTGCTCCCATGCCTGAGGAACTCCACTTCTAAATATCCTTACCTGCTTCATGTCACCTGAGGGATTTCCACCATTTATATTTCACCTTTTCTGCCTAGGCAGCTCGAGGCAGCTTACAAAAATTAAAATATTAAAAAATATAAAATACATAAAAGAGGCATAAAAGAAAATTAAAAACCTATCCTCCCCATTGCATCAGATGTAATTGGGGAAAATCACTCCTCGCCACAGCCTCAACCGGAGATCCAGGCGACGCTGCGGATCGAGGAGTATCCCCAGACTCCGGACCTGAGAGACCAGTGGGGGACGAACGTCACACCCGCCGCCCTCCCCACCAACATCACCTCCATCTTGTCAGGATTTAGTTTCAGGCCTTCATCCAATCCCCCACAGCCGCTAAACATCGGGTAAGCACCGAGACTGCTGGGCCTGGGTCGGATGCTGACTTCTGCTCAGCTTTCTCAAATTTCCACACAGTCTTCCCTGGCTGTGCCCAGACACTGCCAGGTTGAATGCAATTTAGTCTTTGGTTCTGTAGAGTTCTTTGCTGATGTGATATTCCGAGGCAAGGGCCGTCCCTGCACATATGGAATCAAGGCTGTCTCAGTATTATATAACTGTCCACTGCTGTGTTCAGCAGAATCACTTCCTGCGGACCAACTCTTTCCAAAGACTTCTGAGGGCCGGCACATGAATGTGCTCCGGGCTGATATTTCATGAGTCAGCACTGGGGACAAACGATAATGAATTCCTGTAAACAGAGGCACTACAGAGAGGAGGTCCCAGCAGGACATTTGTCACCAACTTATTCAAAAAAATGGTTCTGTTGCGATTTCATTGGACATTTCATTAGCAATAGAAATAAAGATGCAAAGACAGAGCCAGGGAGCAGCAATTGCCATGGCGTTTGTTTAGTTTTTGCAATATCCTATCTCTTACCAGATTCAGAAATGTTCACAGCCAAGCAGTTGTGAAATGACTGATAATTATATGTGTGGGAAAGCTGTACCAGGGGAGCCCCACTACATACCATCCACTTCCACAGTCCTGCAGCCTGTTCCTCCTTAGTGGTTACATTGTATATGGACTGGTGAGGCCCAAAGTGAAATTGTGGGAGATCCTTGCATAGGTGCTTGGCATGAGGAGAGCGTTTTTTTTTTTTAACACTAAGGTAATAAATATGATGCATGATGGGCCGAAGAGTCCAAGGATTCTTCTCCTACCCATTGTTGCTCATATGTCTGGGCCACTGCTGACATTTCTGCACTTCTTTCCTGTTCTTTCAACTCAGTCTGTTTCAAAAGCATCTGAAAAGATTTTATTTATTTATTTTAATACACTTTTATCCCGCATCCTCCTGCACCATGGCAGCTCAGAGCGGCGAACATATACAATCGAACAATAAAACTAAATAATTAAAATATTAAAAAATGACTAAAAAGGCAGAATGCTAAAAGGCAATAAAGACACGCCCCACCCCCCCTACGCTCCCTTCCCCGAAGGCCCGGCGGAACAACCAGGTCTTACACGATCTTCACCTCCCATTCAATAACCTTTCCTAAAAAGGGAAGGTTAGAGACTGACCGATAGCTGGCCGGGGAGTCAACACTCAAAGATGGTTTCTTGAGCAGGGGCTGCACCACCGCCTTCTTGAGGCAGTTCGGTACCCTGCCCTCCCCAAGTGAGGCATTGACCACCCCCGCCAGCAGTGGCCCTAATGTCTTCCGGCTGACTTTCACCAGGCAGGACAGTCATGGATCTAACTCACAAGAGGTGGGCCGCTCTGTCCCAAGGACCTCAGCTGCGTCAGCACGCGACACCCACTGAAACTGATCCCACAAATACTGACATGGCAGGGCTTCCCCTACCTCAAGTTCACTACCTGTCATAAGTGCAGTATCGAGATCATGATGAATCGGAGCGATTTTATCCGCAAAAAAGATGGAAGGAATTATTAGGGAAATCAGCCAGGTGGGAAAGTGGAAGCCCAGGGGAAAAAGAAATGGCATTTGAAATGCCAGTTTTGAGCTAATTGACTTCTTGATGAAATGACAAAATGATTTCACATTTCGTATTCATTGTAGTGCTGTGGAAAACAACAGTAACTAGTTAAACCTCTGTGCAGGTTCTGCAGGTTTGTTGAAGTAAGGAAACTGCCGAACGTCTCGCACTGAGTTTTTATCAAAGACACTAAGAACGGTGGCTAAAATGAAAAAATAATTCAAGACAAAATGTGCATGGATAAGAAATTGTGCAGTTTGGGACTCTTAGGGTGAAAACAGACGTGACGCTAACCACCCTTGGTGGTCATTTATGCATGTTTCAGGGCTGCATAGGGCACCAATACAGCCCTGCAACATGCATAAATAACCACCAAGGGTGGTTAAAGGGTGGTTAGCGTCATGTCTGTTTTCACCCTTAGACAGCGGTAACAGAACCGCTCTTACCCACTTGGGAGATAAAGGTGGTTAAAAATTGTGAAGACAAGATATTTTGTCTTGAAAACTTTGCTTGGAAATTGAAATGGCTTATGATATTCCAGGGGTGGCCAGCATTTCCAACTCCAAGCATCATGTACCAAAGTCGTCTTATGCTCAAGAGCCACAAGACATAGACACATGCAGAATGATGCATTTGTGCCAACACCAACCTCCCCTGCTTGGTGATTGGCTGGTGATGCTGGTCCTCCCCTGCTTGGTGATTGGCTGGTGATGCTGGTGCTCTACAGTCTTGGTGATAGCTAAGATTCTGACCTAAATTTAAACTGCTAAGACTCGGTAAAACCTGAAACCCTTAAGGCTGTGCAGGGCTTAGGATCAGCCCTAGTGGAGAGCCAGGCATGAACATCCCAAAAGTTGCATGTGGCTCTGGAGCCACAGTTTGGCTGCTCCTGTGTTACGGTATGTTACTAGCAAGTAAATGTATGTGTTTCATACAGTTATATAAACATATGACAGAAAATTCGGTTGTTTTGGAAGTCTTTCCATACATTAAAACTAGAACTGGGACACATGGGCTCACTAGACTTGCATCCTCTTTTGACTCATCAAGAAGAGCAAATCCAGGGACTGCTAGACAAGAACTAGACATGGTCAGGTAGAGTGTGGGGGAAGATGCAAGATTATTAAGAAAAAAGGCTTATTCTGCAGAGCATTGTCGTCAGGGCTTAGGATCCCCACTTCCCAGATTGTGGAATTAGCACCCCGCCACAAATTCTCCACATCATTTTCTTTGGGGTTTGGTCAATATATTGCTCCCCAAAGCCCCTCTGACTGTTTGGCTGGCAAATTTGCCACAGGTCTCCACTTCTCCCCTTACAACTCAACTGGTCCACCGGGTAGGGACTTATCCCAATTATCTGGGTCCCCTAAAAGTTTCAATAGTCTTAACCAAAAGTCCTTCCCATCCAGGGTAACAAAGTCTATACATGGTTTTTCACCTTGTTCTCCCATGACATCTGCATAGAACAACAGTCCCGGTTGGATTCCAGCTGCCCCACAGTTGAGGAATTCCTTCCTTCAGGATCAGTAGGCTTGGCGGCCTCAGCGTTCCATCTGTTTCTCAGTGCAGATGGCAGAGCTCCTTCTCCCTACAGAGCTCAGGACAGACTGACTCCTGCTTGCTTCATTTTTCCTTTATACATCAGCAAGCTCCACCCATCCACTTCCTGTCCTTTCTGGTTGGCTCAACCAGTCAGCTGATTTCTCAGCAGCTTTAGTTCAGGGTACTGCCTTTGCAGCTTTAGTTCATTATATGCTGTCTCATGGGGAAGCTTTAGTCAATAAAGACGTATAGATATCTACCCTGCTACAAGCATATAATAGCCAAGACAGATAAGAGAGAAAATGACTTGTCAGGAGTCACTGTAAGGGCTCATTCTGACGTTCGCTTAATTCGCACAGCCGCGGTGGCGGAAACATTTGATTTAAAGCAACGCGCACTACTGGGTTGGTGTGAATGCACCTAGTGTGCACAATTCAGCGTTATGCGAACTGCTGGAGTGAGGTTTGAAACCAACGTTTCAAAAATTCGGCATAACACTGAATTGTGTGCACTAGGTGCAGTCACACCAACCCAGAAGTGCGCGTCGCTTTAAATCGAACGTTGTCACCGCCGCGGCTGTGCGAATTAAGCGAACGTCAGAATGAGCCCTAAGTTGGTGGCAGAGCCAGAAACAAAATTCAGAATCCCAAATCCCTGTCCAGCATTCTGTTAATAGGACTATGCTGCTTCTCTTTACCTGTCATACCAAAACTGAAATATGAACTTGTGTGCTACTGCTTGGTTGGTTTCCAAACCAACTAAGAGACCTGCTAGAAGCTTTAACCCCACTGGAGCCCAGGCATGATGCAGCCAGGCTCTTCAGAGCAGTGGTGTAGCAAAGTTGTAGTGGGCCTGGGATCATGTTGCTCTAAGAGCAAAGGGATGGGGGCCTTTCTAAGGGTGTTTTTAAATGCCATGTCCACACATGGTCCCCCACTCTCCATGCGTGCAACCACTCATTTGAAGTTTTTATTTATTTTTATTTATTTATAAATATTTTTTAGCCTTTTTTACCCTATGGCATCTTGGGGTGGCTTACAACAATTGACAGATAACAATAAAATTCCAAAACCAAGTCGATACCAGGGGAGGCGTGCTCCCATGACCTACTCACAGGACACCCATGGCCACGCAAGGAGTGCCCCATGTGGGCCAGGGTGGCTGCCTCCATGGACCTGGCAGCCGTACTGGGAGCCGCTTGTTTGAAGCCCTCCCACATGCACCTTGTGTGTGTGGGTGCCCTGCTGCTGCCCCACAGACCAACCACAGACCCCCCTCTCTTCTGGTGCTCTTGTATAAAAACACCCTAAATGGTGGCCTTCCTAAAGCTTCCAGCCAGCCTTGGTCTCCACCCTCAAAGATGGTGGCACTGCCCTCACTCCCAGTCAGACCCCCTAGAGTGGCAGCATCCCTACCACAAAAGAAGGTTTAGGTTGGCGGGATCAGCACTGTACCTCTGCTTACTGTGAATTAGGGATGGGAATTTCAGTTTTGGATAGAACCGAAATGACCCAAAAGTGGCCATTTTGGATTAATCCAAAATTTTGCTTCTTTTTTTGGTTTTGGTTGTTTCAGACTAACGTTGCAGTTTGTCCCAATTGACTTAAATGGGGGGAAATGTGTGCAAAAAATCCAAAACTGACATAAACCAAAACAAGAACCAAAACACATGAGAACCAAAACCAAAACTGAAATTTTGTATAGAGTCCCACCTCTACTGTGAATACTTCCTTTTTTGTAGGCCCCTTTGCAAGCTGCCTGAGTGTCACTAGAAAATGTTCAGAGTGGATGGGGGTATAGTATTGGCCCTTTCCCCTCTCCTGTCCACTCTGAAAATTTCCCAGCAGCGCTCAGGCTGCATGGAGAGGGTCTCCCTTGCGTCCATGGCCCAGGCTCAACTGAGTCACCTTGCTACATAGTAGCTGTTAGTTTGTTCTTGGGGTTTCATCTGTGTCCATTGGGATGGCAGACCTGTAGCTAGGCAGCAAAGAAGGCCATTAATTCAGACACCCCCCTTTGCCCCCCTTGTGTTTAAGCCCCCTCTCCCCCCCCGGCCTTTCTTCCCAATTTAACAGCTGGCTGTCCCACCCAATTTACAGCCCTCTGTCAACCATAAGGGAAGCGGGAATGAGTACTTGTCCTATGCTGCTGCTGGAGTACTGCGGTGGGATCTCTGGGGCATGCAGTTCTCCTGCAATCACTGTAGAGGCGTGAAGAACATACAGAAATCAACCACCACCATTCACGCCATCTCCCCAGTCTGTATGCATGTGAGATTGCGTGCAACCAAATTGACGGGACGTGGACACACAGGTGCACTTTTGCCCACGTTTGCTGCATGGCTGACTTCACATGCTCAGAGAGCCTGACGTGAGTGAGGGCTGTGTGTCTGGTGGGGGCAAATACCTAATAAATGAACAGGAGGACACCCATCTGATGTGGGATACCATCTTGTTTAACACCCCTTGTGTCCGTTCATTGCACTTGGAGAGAAGATTTTCATTTCCAAGTACAGGTAATAAATTTTTGGCTGCTCAGATAAGTGACTACAGAGGTTCATCATGGGGATTTGAGGAAATGAAACCAGTAGGATGATGGATGATGACGGGAGTGAGTGTTGTTATCCAGTCATTTGTCAGGGACTGGAAAATTGAAATATATGGCCAGAAGGCCCCCTAAAGGTGTGTAAGGTTCTTTTTTCCAGCTGTCTGGTGCAATAATTTAGGCTGGAAAGTCGGTCAGTGATCATATGCCTTCTAAATAACTCATCTTGTTCTCTCTATGTATGCCCCTGGTTATATCTTCATTAATTCACAGTGTAATGTACCAGCTTACAAACTTTTACCATAATGAAACACGAGAGAAAAAGCTATCGCTGGGCAACAGAACAACCATTGCGGAGCACAGTGTGTGTGTAGTGTGGGGAAGAGGAGCATTTGGTCTAAGAGAAATCCTCTCTTGAAAAATGACACATGCTCCTTAACATCGACGTGCACTGGGCAGCAGTCAAGAGGTCAGATCCTGATTTTTAAATAAAATAAAATAGTATTAGTCAGAAGTAGCTAGTGAAGTCGATGGCATTTCTAAGATCTAAAGTGAGAGCAGATTCAAGACAAATGTTTCAGTTTATATGGTTGAACCTGAAAGATCCACATACAGTCAGCATCATGTGGCTTCGCTGATTTGCTATGGGGAGAATCAGCACTGGGTAATAGCTTGCCCCACCACCCACTTGTGTAGGCTTCAATGAGACGACTCCAGAATAAATGGGTTGGAGATTGCAACCCATATTTTTTATTGTGTTTTTTAAAAAAAAAAAAACATGTTCGCCAACCTCAGTGGTTCATCATTTAAGTAACAGGTTGCTTAAAGTCACAATCACAAGCTTAAATTTCCAATCCAACTCATTATTAGATAGAGTGGCAGGGCCTGTCTTTCAATTTGAGGTGTTTTTTTCTGTCATGTTGGACATCGTTCACTGCAGGTCTTTCATCACAGCTAAAGCCCGGGCTACCGTTAGAATTTGCAGGACTCAGGGCGAGGATAAAATGTGGGGGCCCTGGTGGCCCCTCCCCCATGACTCCACCCCCTCGGGTGCACCCTCCATGGTGCGTTAGAGGTGGTTGTGTTTGGGGTCCCTCAGGGAGGGAGGGAGCCTGCACCCTGCTAAGCTGAAAATGTGGGCCACCGCAAGGGCCTCAGAAGACAATAGTGGGACCCAAAGCAGTCGCCCCAGGTCACCTTGTAGTAAGGCCGGTCCTAGCTACAGCTTACTACCCAGTTCACTGGTACAGCTTCCACAAATGCAATCGTCTCCCTCAGATCCTTCTGTAACAGGGTAGGGTCCCCGAGGGGGTGAGTACTGCCAGGATCTTGCCCCCGAAGAACCCAGACTACTCAGGATCTTCGCCTCTGTCGTATCTTTATTCCTAGAGTTGAGTTACCCAGTCCTTCGTTAAACAAACAGATTAATAGTCTATTGCCCTTTTACTCAGTGGCTTGGCTATTTCTACATTACCGCCTTGCTCGCCAGGCACACGCCCTCCTGGAGCCAGTTATCCTCTCCCACCCTGTCCCTCAGATACCTTCAAGCTGCAGCTCTCCTGCTCAGACCTAGCTCCTTTGGAGGAGGTCTCTCCCGATACTGAGCTCTAGTCGACAGCTCTCTTTTAAGTCCGAGGGCTAAGTCTGCCATGCCCAACTCAGCTGGCTTTACTTAAGCCTTCAGCTGAGTAGTCCTTAGGCACTATACTTCAAGATACTAGCGCCAGCACTCCTCGCTTCCCGCTGATACTATCGCCTTTTGGCCAGGCCTGTCCCTGTTGCACCTTTCTCCTTGTTGGAGCCTCCTGTCCAAAGACTTTCATAATGTGTAATAGCACAGGGCCCAGTCTCAGGCTGGTGTAAAATAAAACTAAACATTCACAAAGCTAGAAGTGCGCTGTACAATCTTCTGATTAATTGAACAGCTCCTGGAAGCTGAACATTAGCGTATATTACTGACAGGGATGCTCATAAGTGTCCTCTGACTGCACGGCAATTTAAAACTAAGTATTCCAGAATAGCTGAAATCTTTGCAAAGTAAGGAATTACACCAGCTTTTCACAAAAGGCGTTTCCATTATACAGGTTCCATTGCATATTATACATTTTTCACCTTAGAGAGCAAGTGTTTTTCTGTGCACTGAAGTCCTCACCAATTCTGTGTTGTTTACAAAACTTAGGCTGCAGGCCTCCACCCATTGAAGTCAATAGCAAAACTCTCATTGACTTTAATATTGAAGTATTGCACCCTTAGGAGCCAAGGCAGCTCCTTAGGATTTTGCTCTTCATTTATCAGAGAGGCCTCTTCCACCCTCCATATCTGGCTGGAAATGCTCTCCTGCACGGGAACTGTCTGCTGTGTCCTATTCATCCCCTGGGAATGTAGTCAGAATTCTTCCTTACCCAAAAAAGAACCCATCCCTTTGCATTCTTCCTAGGATTCATTTGTCATAAAATGATATTTATACAGTGTTATACGATAGTAGCCCCTTGAATTCCTGGGTTTGTATGCACATTTCTGTAGCTGAACATGGGAATGGCTGTCAGATAAACCTGCTCTGCAACTCCAGAAAAATGTGAAGCTACAGACACATAGCTAGTCATGGGGAGCGGTGAGGGGAGAGGGGAGGCTGCTTGGCTTCCTGCTGGAAGCAGGCTATGCTCCTGTTCCTGACTTAACTGCAGCAGTTCAGTGTGAGTGACTGTTCTCTGCTTCCCACTGAACAGCTGATCAGCAGGGAGTGGGGAATCCCTGAAATCATCAGTTCAGTGGTGGCAGAGTTGACCTGATCCCTGAGAGAAGACTTAGCCCTACAGACACTGAATCATGGGATGTTTTTACACATATATTTCTCCTGGATGTTTGCTGTAGCATCCTGAACTTTATGTGTGTCTAAATTGCTCACCCAGATCTTAAAAATCCAGCTCTTTGAACTTCTGCATAGAACTTCTCCCAGAAATTTTGTACGTAAAAAGTTCTCCTGGTAAACTTCTTTGCTCCAGGCAGCTGTAGTCACTTGGTTTCCATGGCAGCCTGTCATGTCTACAGCTGCGGCTACTTTAGGCTGCCTCAGGGCAGTGTTTGTGAGAAGAATGCATCCAGGAACTGCCTCAACGCAGTGTGTGTGTGTGAAAAATGCATCCAGAACTTACTTGTGGATTTGTAAACCCAGAAGATTGAAAAATCCGGAACTTTAAGGTGTGTGTAAAAATGCCCACTGTTAGCAAGAGTTGTCTCAGTCTGCTGGCACCATGGTCTCTTCTCAGACAGGGATGGAACTGGCAGAGAGTGGAAGGGATCTGCTGACAGCAACACGGAGGAATAACCCAGCACCAAAGTTGTAGCCATATACTACACTGTGGAGGTTCACACATGTTCCTATCCACATACTTGCTATGGGGGTAGATAATGTAGAAATATCCAAATGAGAAATCATACATCTGTTCTAACCACTTGAAAATGGCTTTTGAGGAGCAACAGCATACTTCCCCCTGTGCTCTGGTCCCCTTCCATGGGGCATTTCTCCATTGAAATGATGTGGACTCCAAATGTACAACATGGGAAAGTCCCCTGAATTCCTTCTGTTGTACCTATTTATTTATTTAAAATTTATATCCCTCCCCTCCTGCCCACAGGGCAGCCCGGGGCAGCGAATAACATTCATTTAAAACAATATAAATTTTTAAAACAATTTAAAATACAATATGTGGGGAAAGCCCCCACTCCACCCCTCGCCTGACGGAACAGCCAGGTCTTACATATACGCTGAAACAGCAGGAGAGTGGGAGCCAACCGAGCCTCCTCTGCGAGTGAATTCCACAGCACAGGGGCGACCACCGAAAAAGATCTAACATCGGTGGCCACCCGCCTCGCCCGGGGAACCTCCAAAAAGGCTCCCACGGACGATCTCAAGGGTCGCACGGGTACATGGGGAGTGAGGCGATCCCGCAGATAGGCAGGGCCTAGGCCGTGAAGGGCTTTAAAGGTTAAAACCAGCACCTTGAACCTGGCCCGGTGCTTTATAGGCAGCCAGTGCAGAGCCCGGAGCACTGGTGTCATGTGCTCCCTGCGACCCGCCCCCGTCAGGAGACGGGCCGCGGCATTCTGCACCAGCTGCAACCTCCGGACCAGCTTCTCGGGCAGCCCCACGTAGAGCGCGTTGCAGTAATCCAGCCTCGAGGTGATGAAGGCATGGATGACAGTGGCGAGGTCGGAGTCTGAGAGATACGGCCGAAGCCGCCGGACAAGATGTAACTGCCGAAACGCACTCCCCGCCACGGCCACAACCTGAGATTCCAAGCTGAGCCGCGAATCAAGGAGCACACCCAGACTCCGCACTTGAGACACCATGGGGGGGCGAACCCCCCCAACAAGAGGAGATTCAACCACCCCCAGGCTCCCCAAGCCCTCGCCCACCAACATCACCTCCGTCTTGTCAGGATTCAGTTGCAGATGGCTCAACCTCATCCAAGCCCCCACAGCTGACAGGCACTGGGAAAATAAGGAGACTGCATGGCCTGGGTCGGTGGAAAAGGAGAGGTAGAGCTGAGTGTCATCAGCATACTGATGACACTGCATGCCCTGAAACCCCCTCACGATCTCCCCTAACGGCTGCATATAGATGTTAAACAAGAGGGGGGACAGAATGGCACCCTGCGGGACTCCACACGTGAGGTCCCGGGGGGAAGACGTACACTCCCCCAAGACCACCCGGTGAGTTCTCCCGGCCAGGAATGAACGAAACCAGTCCAAGACCGTTCCGCCAATTCCAGCACGGTCCCGCAGGCGAGTCACCAACACCTCATGATCGACTGTGTCGAATGCAGCCGAAAGGTCTAGCAGGACCAGTAAGGTCTGACGACCCTGGTCCAACGCCAGACGGAGATCGTCAACCAAGGCCACCAATGCCGTCTCCGTACCATACCCAGGCCGAAACCCAGACTGGGAGGGATCAAGGAAACCGATGTGGTCCAGATGCTCCTGGAGCTGTCGTGCCACAGCCCGTTCAATAATCTTCCCTAAAAAGGGAAGGTTAGAGACCGGCCGATAACTGGCAGGAGCATCAGCGTCAAGAGATGGTTTCTTGAGCAGGGGTCTAACCACAGCCTCTTTTAGGCAGTCAGGCACCCTGCCCTCCCGAAGGGAGGCACCAACCACCCCAGCCAACAACGGCCGTAACGTCTCCTGGCTGGCTTTCACCAGCCAGGACGGGCATGGATCTTGCTCACAAGTAGTGGCACGAACAGATCCCAACAAGGAATCCACATCGGCAGGCGACACCATCTGAAACCGATCCCACAAAACAGGACAGGACGGGGCATCCATAGCCCCAAGATGATCCTCTGCAATAACTGTGGTGCCGAAATCGTGGCGGATGCGAGCGATCTTATCTACAAAGTACTCGATAAACCGGTCACAGCGGTCACTGGATTGCTCCAGGTCCAGGCGGAGGCAGGCAGGACTGACCAAGCCTTTCACCACCCGGAAAAGCTCCGCTGGACGTGACTTTGCAGATGCAATAAGAGCAGCAAAGAACTGCTTCTTTGCTGCCTGCACCGCCACAGCATAAGCCTTTAAACTGCTCTTATGCTGCGATCGATCATACTGGTCGCGAGTCCGGCGCCACCGTCGCTCTAACCGCCTGCTCTCCCGCTTCAAACACCGCAGACCCTCAGTAAACCAAGGAGACCTGCGGGAGACTCGAGAGGGCAGCGGACGCCTGGGAGCCACCCTGTCTATGGTCTCGGCCAACAAGGTGTTCCAGAAGGCTACGAGATCATCGACAGAGCGGGTGTCAAGGTCCAGGGGAAACTCCCCCAGAGCATTCCGGAACCGATCCGGTTCCATAAGTCTCCGGGGGCGGACCGATCTAATAGGTCCTGCACCCTGCCGGGGGCTATCATGCGCCAGGATGCACGCCTTAAGGAGGTAATGGTCAGACCATGACAAAGGCTCTACCCCCTTAACTCCTACTAACTGCCCCCCCCCCGCCTCAAGGCCGGTGCAGAATACCAAATCCAGTGTATGTCCCTCCTCATGTGTGGGGCCACAGATGATTTGGGACAGGCCCATGGTTGTCATGGAGGCCAGGAACTCATGCCTTGCTCCTCCAAGTTCAGTGTGGATATTAAAGTCCCCCAAGACCACCAATCTAGGGGTCCGGAGGATCACATCTGACACCAGATCAGCAAGAGCATGTAGGGATGCCGCCGGGCAGTTGGGTGCATGGTACACCAGCAGCACCCCTAATCTGTCCCCGGCCAAATCCAACACAAGATGGAGGCACTCAACACCTGGTGGAGCCTGCACCGGATATCTCCTAAAAGACAATGCATCCTTGATAACAATGGCTACACCGCCCCCGCCCCCCCGTCCCTCCAGCCGAGGCTGATGCTGCACAGAGAACCCAGACTGAACAAGATCGGCCAAGATACGGCCTGATTCATTGTCCAGTAAGGTCTCTGTAATACACACGAGGTCGGCGTCCCACTCCAGGATTAACTCCCGGATAGTAGATGACTTATTGACAACTGACCTCGCATTCAGCAGCACCAGACCAAGGCCTGGGGTCTCCTGGGCCTCGACCCACAACCTACCTGCGTGGGGGGTCGAGAGGGGAACGGGCACAAGGCACTGCTCCCTCTTCACTGATGGAACACACCTCCCCATGGGACCATATCTTCCCCGACCTGTAACAACCCCGATAGCTGCGGAACCCCTCCCCTCCTCAGAGAACCCCGTTAGACACCCACCCTCCATAGGCTGCCCCGCCAGGCCGGCGAGAGGGACCCCACCCCCCTAAACTCCCCTACACGCCTCTGCCACCGGCAGGCAACTCTCCCCACCTCCCCGGAGGGTCGCCCCTGCTCACACCAGGGGTTCCCCTCCACACCACCCCCTGATCTCCCTCTCCTGTCACCAGAGGGAGGTCAACAACCCCCACACCACACCCAAACCCCCAAAATTGCACCCCTCCGATGCCAAAATCCCACACACAGACCCCTCCTCGCCAGCACCAGGTGGAGACAGGGCAGCACAGCGGGATAGAAGCAGCAGGCAGATAACAGTCCTTCCAGACTTCCGTCGTTGCTCAACGGCGACGGGGAATGGATCCAACAAGCATATGATCGTATGATCTGCAGTGATGTCAATCCGGCAGGGGGGGCCCCGGGCGCCCCGGCCCACCTAACGGCCCTAGCCAACGACCGACACCCTTTAGGTGTCACCTGTCGGGCTGGCGCCCGAGGACCCCCCCTGCCTGGGATATGTTTGTTACCTGTGGGAAGGGGAGGGACAAGCAGAGTGGCAGCAGCTCTCTTCCAATCACAGCACAGTAGTGCATACATAGTAGTTAAACAATGTGACCACATATGACATGTCTCAAGTCACTCAATGCTGGAAGTTTGTGACTGTCCTAGGAACATAATTAGTTATTCTGACATTCAGTCCTGTGCTGTAAAATCCTGTCTGTTTGTATGTGGCTCAGAGCAAAGTTTCCTCTCTTAGAGCTTTATAGAGTCTAATGGCTTCCCCCCTCTTTCCATCTTATCTTTGCTTGGAGAATTACTAAGGCGAGCGTGATTAGTACATTGTGTTCAGAAAGTCATGCTACTGTCTTTTCTTCTAAATGATTTTGAGGTCCATCAGAGTGGCAGTTATCTTGGCTTCTAATCAATGAATCTGAAGCTAATGTGCTAAGTGACCTTTTGGAAGAAAAAGGAGTTTGTGCCAATAATATGTCTGCAGTTCAGTACTGCACTTACAGTATATCATACATTTAATACAAAATTGGTTTTATTAACTTCTACTTTTATGCAGTGTTCTGCTATCATTTTATAGGGCATTTTTGCGCACACGTTAGTTCCAGATGTTTCAATCTTCTGGGTTTACAAGTCCACAAGTAGGTTCCGGATGCGTTTTTCACACACACACTGCGTTGAGGGAGTTCCTGGATGAATTCTTCACACAAACACTGCCCTGTGGCAGCCTAAAGTAGCCGCAGCTGTAGACATGACAGGCTGCCATGGAAACCAAGTGACCGCAACTGCCTGGAGCAAAGCAGTTTACCAGAAGAACTTTTTACACACAAAATTTCTGGAAGAAGTTCTACGCAGAAGTTCAAAGATCCGGATGTTTATGATCTGGATGAGTGATTTAGACACACAGAACGTTCAGGATGTTACAGCAAACATCCAGGAGAAATGTGTGTGTAAAAACACCCATAGTCTACCAGGTAAATAGTTTACACAAAGAATCATGATGCATAATCATGTTTACTATATCGATGGTTTTAATTGTCAGGTAACTTCAGTTTTTCTAGCTTTTAAGACTGGAACTTAAAAAGCTGCAGGAGAGAGTTGTGAGGAAGCAGGGCTTAGTTACTGACGGAAAGATGGTGTTTATTACTCAGGTCGCATGCTGAAGAAACTGGGCACTCCAGGGCCAGATAGTGCATTGCGCAGTTTGTCCTGTGAAGCAGTGACGACTGTTTGTGGACTGATCTACTTGAGAAGATGTTGCCATTTCTGAAGTCAGTTGAGAACTGTGTGGTTAGTTACCATGATGCAGAGCTAAGACTGTTCTGTTTTACACTAAAGCAGGGGTGGTCAAATTTGCATGGGCAGCGATCGACCCCACCAGGTTACGCAATCCACCACCCAGCCAGGTCTGTTGGCAGATTTAATATGTATCATGCTACTATAGATAGGACAGAGGGGTGGGTAGTTCTGCTCCACCTCTTTTCGGTCTAGCCATGTTCTTTCCCCAAGTGTTGCGATATCAGAGTGCTTAGAAAGGGGGCACGGCTACATAGCAGAAGGTGGGAAAACTCCTATGCCCTGCCCCATTTAGCATGGCAACATGCCTTTTTCCAAGCACTATGATGTCACAGTGCTCGAGAAAGGGACTCTGGCTTTGTTGAAAGGAGCACAGCGAAGTTCCCTACCCCCGATCTCTGTAAATTTGCCAGCAACGTTCAAATCCCCCAGGATGTCACTCATGATAAACTGGTTGATTGTTATCATCTTGGATACCTCTGTGCTAAAATATGCTTAACCTTTTTTAGGGAAGGTTATTGAACAGGTCGTGACTCAACAGCTTCAGGAACATCTGGACCCGGTCAATGTCCTTGATTCCTCGCAGTCTGGGTTCTGTCTGGGTTATGGCATGGAGACTGCGCTTGCGGCCTTGGTTGATGACCTCTCCCGAGAGTTGGACCAGGGTCATTTGACCCTGTTGATTTTGTTAGATCTCTTGGATGCATTTGATACCATTGATCATGAGTTGCTGGTGACTCAGCTGCAGGACTGGGCAAGGATGAGCGGGACGGTTCTTGAATGGTTCTGCTCTTTCCTACTGGGAGAATCCAGCGTGTGGTGCTGGGTGATTATTCATCTTCTCCCCAGGGCCTCACGTGTGGAGTCCTGCAGGGTTTCATCTTATCCCCTCTCCTGTTCAGTGTGTATATGCAGCCTTTGTGGTAGGTTGACAGAGAGTTTGGTGTAAGGTGTCATCAATATGCTGATGACACCCAACTATATCTCTTGTTTTCATCAGACCCAGGTCCAGCAGTCTCGGTGTTTACCCGGTGTTTGTCAGCTCTGGGGGACTGGATGAGGGGAAGCCGCTTGAAGTTAAATCTTGACAAGACAGAGGTGATGGTTGTGGGGAAAGCCGGGAGAGAGTGATGGTCCCCATGATTGATGGGGTCCGTCCTCCCCTGGTATCTCAGGTCCGTAGTCTGGGGGTTCTCCTTGATCCACAGCTCCACCTGGATGTCCAGGTGGCAGCTGTGGTGAAGGGTGCATTTTGCCAATTATGGCTGGTACGTTGGCTTAGGCTGTATGTCTCGGATTTGGACCTGGCCATGATCATCCATGCTTTTATTACCTCGAGATTAGACTCCTGTAACACGCTCTACGCGGGGCTACACATGGTGATGGTTCGGAGACTGCAGCTGGTGCAGAATGCGGCGGCTTGTCTCCTGAAGGGGACGGGCCAACACGAGCATATTACTCCAGTGCTCCCTTCTTTGCACTGGCTGCTGATAGTCTTCCGAGCCCAATTCAAAGTGTTGGTGCTGACCTTTAAAGCCCTAAACAGCCTGGGCCCCACCTACGTGCAGGACTGCCTCATCCTCTGGATCTTGGATTGACCTCTGCGGTCAGCCGGGAGCACCCTCCTTGAGGTCCCCCAGGTTTCCCGGGTGTCGACCGAGAGGAGGGCGTTCTCGGTGGCTGGACCGTGGCTGTAGAACTGCCTCCCGCTGGAGGTCTGCCTGACCGCTGACTGCCCCTCTTTCCGTAGACAGTGTAAGATCTGGCTGTTCTGCTGGGCTTTTGCCGAGGGAAACGGGAAGGGTGGGGTTTTATTGTTTTGTATTGGATTATTTTAACTATGGGGTTAATAATGTTGATTTTAATGGATTTTATTATATGTTTTAAAATGTTGTTAGCTACCCCGATATACTTGTAGCAGGAGGGGGCGGCATACAAATGTAATTATCAATCAATCAATCAATACTGGGCTGCTTAATATAATTGTTCACAAACTCGTTCTGGCACAGGAAAGTGTGGTAGTGTAGAACAACCCTAGAAGGTATTTCTGTCCGTTTGATTTTTTCAAGTCCTACGTAGTAGTATTTCATTCTGTCTATTTTGTTCACTGTTGTTTTCATTTAAGTGCTGCTTTTCAGGTAGCCACTACATACAGCTGGAACTGAAAGTAACGAAACCCCTAAAATGCCTTGCATGTGTGTACTGGCTGCCGTTACTGGAATGCCCACGATCTAGCTGAATCCTTTTTCACACCCCTCCCCCCCATTGCAACTGTTTCCCTTCTACACCCTGGCTGTTCTTTTATTTCTGGTTTGGGCTTTGCCCATATTGCTCAGGAAGGAGCTCAGTCAGTGTTACGGTGTTGTTCAATAGGAACACAAATGGGTTTGACCTTCAAATGCCTTTTGGCGTGGGAGCCAAGCAAATATCGATCACTGAGCACCACTCGAACTTTGTATATGTCAGTGGTTCCCAAGCTTTGCACCTGTGTGACCTCATTTTGAGACTTAAATATAATCTCATGACCCCAGGAAGCAGCAAGGAGATGCAAAGTATATCAAATATTAATTGGGATCGTGACCCCATCTGCAGACACCCCTTGAAGTCCTGACCCACAGCTTGGTAAGCTCTGGACTCTGTGCTCTACTTTAACTTTGTTCTGCAGTCTGCTGGAGAAGCAGTTAGCAATTTTGTGTCTGCTGAGTAGCCATTGTTAGAACAGCGCTTGAGCAAACATTAGCTAATAGCTCTACTGTGGAAGTCTACAATATTTTCTTCAAACCTATACAATTTAATTCTGTAATATTAATAGAAAAGTAAACCCCAACCAAAACCAAACAAATTCTGTTGCTAAACCAGCTCTTTTAAATAAATGTTTTAAATTCACATTTTAAGTATGCCTGAAGATAGCAAGATTCTGTTTGCAGCGTCAGGATTTCAATAATTTATGGAATTAGCATGCATGTGGATCTGTTCACCGTCATCCATGCTTTTATCACCTTGAGGCTAGATTACTGCAGCGCGCTCTACGTAGGGCTGCCCTTGATGACCGTTCAGACGCTGCAGCTGGTGCAGAATGCGGTGGCTCGTCCGGGGCGAGGTGCTGGGAGCACATCACACTGGTACTCCAAAGTCTGCACTGACTCCCTAGAGCTTTCTGGGCAGAATTCAAGGTGCTGGTTTTGACCTTTTAAAGCCCTAAATGGTCTAAACCCCACATATCGGAAAGACCACCTGTCCTACCATGCTGCACTGCAGCCCCTTTGATCAACTGGGAGCACCTCCCTGTGAGTACCAACCGGTAGTCTTGACAAGGGCTTGCAGGGAGGCGGCCCTGATTGCTGCCCTGATGCTGTGGAATTCCCTTCCCCGGGAGGTTTGCTTTATTATTATTATTATTATTATTATTATTATTAGCAGCATTTGTATAGTGCCAGCTATGTACCTGGTGCTTTACAGAACAATAAGATAGGCGTGGTCCCTGCCTATGGCTTAAAATCTAATAGACATGGAGCGGGGAGACAAGGAGAGGGGACATAAGGATAAATAACATTCAGCGGATGCAAAGTCTCAGGTGCACATGCTTGGCTTGGTTGCGGTTAGGCAGGAAGCTGCGGGGAGGGCAGACAGTAAATATTGGAGGAAATTTCTAGCCGGCGTCAGGAAAGGCGGCGAGAAAGAGGTGGGCTTTGAGGAGGGATTTGAAGGTGCGGAGGGAGGGGGCAAGGCCGGTCTCTTATACACATCTAGATGTGTATAAGAGACAGGACTAGGGCTGAGAGGTAAGAGGGAGCCAGGTTGTGAAGGGATTTGTACGTGAACACCAGGAGTTTGTGAAGGATACGTTGTGGAAGGGGGGAGCCAGTGAAACGAGGGGAGGCTGCATGTGGTCGAAGCAACGGGCTGAGTGGATGACCCTAGCAGCGAAGTTTTGGATGGAGATAAGGGGGGACAGGTGAGAGCGGGGGAGGCCAGTAAGGAGGAGGTTACAGTAGTCGAGGCAAGAGATGACCATGGCATGAACAAGGGTTTTGGCAGAGGAGATGGAGAGAAGGGCGAATCTGAGCAATGTTGTGGAGGGCGAAGTGACAGGACTTGGCAACAGAATTGATGTAAGGTTTAAAGGAAAGGTGAGTATCGAAGACGAAGCCCAAGCTACGGGCTTGGGGAACGGGGCAGATGGTGACTCCATCAATAAGGATGGACAGGGAAGAGGGAGAGGAAGGGTAGGGAGGAAAGATAAGTTGTTCAGTCTTAGCCTGAGCATCTTCCAGAGATGCTTTTAAAACAAAAATGCCATTTTTGTTTGAAGAGGCATTTGGTGGGTGGGAGTTGGGGCTGGTGGGTGGGTTTGGGATAGGTTGTGAGGGGGAGGGGGTGGATGTGGGGAATGGGGAGTTTGTATTGGGGGTTTAGGGGTGTTCTGGGTGAGTTGGGAGTTCTTTGGGGAGTTTGTATTTTAATGTTTTTGATGAAAAATCATTAAAAATGAAAAAAACTTTAAAATGTTTTTCTTACCTTTTATATTTGTAAATATATTTATATATGTTATACTTATATTTTTATTTTGTATGCTGCCGTGAGTCTTTTGAGGGAAGGGTGGGATAAAATTTAAATAAGGTGGGATAAAATTTAAATAAATAAAATAATAATAAAGTTTTATTATATTTTTGTGCCTGCATGCGCTCTAGTGAGTCAGTTACACTAAATAAAAGTTCAAAGGTAACATTTTATTGCTGCGCTTGTGATGAAAAATAAATAGATTAGAGTCTGTAATGCAATCATGCTCATATATACGTTCTGAATATTGAACATCGTATATTAGGAAGTTTGTCAAAATATACTTAGCTTTGAAAATATAGATTAACACTGAAGGTTTTAATATTGTCCCATACTTATTCCTGGAGTGTCTCCACTAGAAAAATACATCTTCCTGAAAGCAGTTGTCACAAAGCAGCACTTCCCTATTTTAATAACTGAATAATCAGAATGATTTTTTTTTTCTAGCTTTAAGAGAGATTATTGCTTTTTTGGGGGAGTGGAATTTTTAGTGGAATGAAACCAAATTTTAGAAGTCATCCTCCAGTTTTCCTGTTTCCATTCTCATTTTTGAAAACTGTGTTTAAATATCTTCTGACAGGCTTGATGCTTCAGGGAGTTTATAGAGGGAAGGTTTTTTCACCTGATTTCATTCGCTGATTCCGTGTATTCCTTTTGTTTACATTCAAAGTTGGAATGGCAGTTCCCTAAACAGAAAACCTCAGTTTTTGAGTTTTGCTAGTTATCATCTGTCATGACCCAGGCCTTGAATCCGTGCCCCTGGGATTCCTGGAGAAGAAGCTCGGCCTGCAGTACCACTCCTTCATCTTGAGAATATAAAACTCTAAATAGTGCCGTACTGGGTCAGACCAGTGGTCCATCAAGCACAGCACGTGTCTTCGACAGTGGCCAATCTTGGTCTCTTGGAAGAAGTACCCAACAGGCCACAATGAAGAGATCCATTTCCTGTTTTTCACTCGCAGGTTCCAACAGTAACAGGTTACATAGCTGCTAATGAACCTTTCCAGCAGAAAATTGTCCAATCTTTTCTTAAACCCAGCTATACTACTGGCCTTGACCACATCTTCTGGCAACAAATTCCTCAACTTAATTGTGCGTTGAGTGAAAAAAATACTTCCTTTTTTATTTGTTTTAACTCTTCTACTCGTTAGTTTCATGGAGTGTCCCCAATTCTAGTACTATCTGAGAGGATAAATAAGCGCTCCCTATTCACTTCTTCCACACCACTCATGATTTTATAAATGTCTATCATATCCCTTCTCAGTCACCTCTTCAAGCTAAAGAACGCCCAACCTATACAGCCTCACTTCAGAAGGGAGTCGTTCCATACACCTTATCATTTTTGTTGCCGTTCTCTGTACCTTTTCTATTTCTATTATATCTTTTTTGCGATGGGGTGACCAGAACTGCACATAATATTCAAGATGCAGTTGCACCATAGATATAGGCTGCATTCAGATGTGCGCGTAATTCGCACAGCAGCGGTGGCGGCATCGTGCAATTTAAAGCAATGCGCACTTCCGGGTTGGTGCGAATGCACCTAGTGCGCACATTTCAGCATAATACGAACCGTTGGAGTGTGGTTTTAAAAGCTGCTCTGAGCAGCTTTTAAACCCACACTCCAACAGTTCGCGTTACGCTGAATTGGTGCATTCACACCAGCCCGGAAGTGCGCGTTGCTTTAAATTGCACGATGCCGCCGCCACTACTGTGCGAATTAAACGCACGTCAGAATGTGCCCTTATATAGTGGCATTATTCTATTTTCAGTTTTCTTCTCTGCCCCCTTACAAATAATTCCTAACATTGTTTGCTTTTTGAAGACTGACGCACACTGAGCTGAGGATTTCAAAGTATTGTCTTCAATGACTCCCAAGGTCCCTTTCCTCTAAACAGTAACTCCTAATTTAGAACCCAGCATTGTGTACATAAATTTTGGATTGTTTTTCCCCATGTCCATCACTTTGCACTTGTCCACATTCAGTTTAATCTGCCATTTAGATGCCCAGTCATCCAGTCTTGCAAGATCCTCCTGCAGTTCTTCTCAGTTCACTTGTGTTTTAACTACCTTGAATAACTTGGTGTCGTCTACAAATCTGATCACCTCACTCCCCTTTCCAGATCATTAATGAATTCGTTAAACAACACTGGTTCCAGTACAGATCCATGGGGCACTCCACTACCTCTCTTCATTGTGAAAACTGACCCTTTATTCCTGGCACATTCATGTGTTCATGAAAGTGTCCTTACAAGGCCAGAAAACATCCGATTGCAAACCTTGTAGATTTGGGGGTATGTGTGAATGCACTATTCTGCATAATTTCTGCTTTTATGCGCATTTACAAGGCCGATTGACAGGGCTGTGAAATCCAACTTTTACAAAGCTGGGAGAAAGTGCGCATAAAAGCAGAAATTGTGTGGAATAGTGCATTCACACATACACAAACATCATCAAGATTTGTAATTGGATGTTTTCTCCTGGCCTTGGTATGGACACTTTCATGTACGTGTATATGTTCTTGTGAGGACTTACCACTGGCGGCCTCCTGATGAGCGCCCAAACTGCATTGAGACCAGCAGCTGCCCTGACAGGCCAGGTGGACCACTCTGAGCATGCCCCGATGACATCATTGGGCCTTGCTGCTAGGGAGAGGGGGCTCGAGAGAGCGAGTGGTGGAGCCAGCCAGCCTGCCAGCTTCAAAAGCGGCAGAGACCAGCAAGAGGCTGGCACTGGAAGAGGATTACACTGGGCAGGGCAGGCTGAGCACTCACCCCTCCGGCTGAGTCTCCTGTCCCAGAGGCTTACAGGCCAACCACTGGAGGCAAGGACTCTGGGAATAGGGGAAGGCAGGCCTCCTGCATCACAGCTCCTCAGAAGGGGGTCGCTTCCATCCCTGAACAAGGAGAGGTGGACCTGGACTACGAGCTGGGTAGGACCTTATCCCAGGGACTCGACCAGAGGTAACAGGGTCACTGTGTTGGATTACGGGGAGGGAACCTGGGTTGCCCCACCTTGGGGCTGGGATGTCCCCAATTGGTGGCATTTTGAATGCCCTCTCAGAGTAAACACCACCCGGATCCACCCTGGGACACGCCTTGAGGGGTGCAAGCCCCAACAGGCTTCACAGTGCCCCTATTCTTTACTTTCTATTCTTTAACCACTTTCCAGTCCACAGTAGGATCCTGCCTATTGCACAAGCCCAGCCACTCCGACAAGGGGCAATTCTTCACCAGACTGGCCACACCCCTCCAGCTGTCCCAGCCATTGTCATGCCTCCGAGCTTACTGGTTCCTGTCAGCCAGTATAAAAGGCTGACTGGTAGCAATAGGAAGGTAGGGGAACTTTCTGACTTGCACTCTCCAATTCCTGTTTTGCTTGTGAATTTTGCTCTGCTTCTGCCCTGGTTCCTAGCTTGCCTGTAATCTTTGTTTCTACCCTAGCTCTATGTTCTGGTTCCCCCAGTCTTGCCTCCCTCCTTGCCCCCAGCTGTGTGATCTTTCCTCCTCTTCACTGGCTCTGACTCTGATGCCCAGCTCAGATCCTGATGGCCCACCCTGGTGCTGATCCTGACTCAGCACCCTGACCTGTTACCTGACTCTCACAGGATCTATTTCTGGGGTGGCCAGACGTATGGTGGACTTGATCCAGATGTCATATTTCAGTTGATCTATTTAGACCTCTCCTGCTGGATTCGAGCTCTAGGGCATGTCAACAACTGGCCTCTGGAATGGAGAGAGACCCTCCCCTCACATTGAACTGGAGGAGCAGTCCTTGCTGGTCTCCTCTCCAGAGGCACTCCCTGGGCTGCTGGCCATGCTCCCCTCCCCATGGGAGATCCCTGAGGGGCTAGTCCCCTCCCCATATAGTAATCTACTGGAGACTAAGTTTATGACCCACCAGTGAATCGCAATCTATCTCTTGGGCACCCCTGATCTATCTAAACCTGTTGCAATTTGGGCAAACTCCCTCCCCCCCGAAACTCACAGAAACACGTAATCCAGCATGTGGCATATACAGGATAAGGCTGTCTGCAGGGGTGTGCTTTTAACGCTGACATTAGGCTGTGCTTATGACAAACAGTCATGGATTGGTGTGATTCAGACATCAAATGTAGCTTTCTCTCTTCTCCACGCCATGTTATCATCCTTCTCTATTCCACTCTTCTTTCTCTTTTTTCCGCTTTGTTGCTGCTCATTGCCACTGCGTTGCCAGTCTTTCTTGCCTGATGTATATGTGTATTTTTGTCCAGTTGCCTGACATGAAATATGTCTACCCTTGACAGGAAAAAAATGGACTTTGTGTTGTTGTTGTTGTCTTTTTTAGCTAGATCATTGGTTGCCTTGATGATAAAGAAAATGAGACTATTAGTTTACCCAATGTACGTGCGTCACTGAGTTTCGTGATGTTATGACTCACCATCCAAATAATGGGGGGTGCGGGGGAGAAGTGCAGTCTTTTCTGGAAATTCTTTGACAGGTTTGGAAAGTGCTTATAGTGATAGCTTGAAATTATTAATAGGTCAAATAATATTTAAAGCAAAATTGGGGAATGGCAAAATTGGTAACAGTGTATATTAAAAAGAGATTAAAGTGAAACATATGATCCAAACTGTTCCGCTGGACTCCGTTGATATTTGTAGTGGATTAATTCTACTGTTCATACAGTGTCTTGTTCCTTCACTCTTTACTCAGCCAAAACTCTCGTTGGAACCAATGAAAAGATCATATTTCATATATCACCTATTTTCACAGGTGTCTGTAAAAAGGACAAGATGAAACTGATTTTTTAAAGGATATTAATTTAAAACCTTCAACCTCAATCCAGAGTCGGGGTGTGTACCAATGCAAGTACAGATTTTCGCCTGGGGAAAGTCTCCTACTTCCTGACCTCACCACCATTGCAGCCATCATTTCAGTTCTACTTCTCCCTCTCCTGTTGGATCCCTCTCCTGGTGGGATCAGGAGGTGGGGAACATTCCCCGGGCCGCCCTGCGTGCGCACACTGGGTGCTTTTAAATGGATGAGCACCCATGACTCTGCTCTGCCGGGGCATTCCGTCGGTGTAAAGGCAGGCTGCCAGAGGTTCAGGCGGAGCAGTTGAATGCCAGCATTGCTAGCGGTGCTCCGGAACATCCTAGACTGCCCCCAGTGGAGTGGGCCGCCCAGCCTTGGGGCACCAGCCGGAAGCAGAGCTGCAATCCATCTATTCCCAGATGGCAGCTGCAGCTTTGCTCCCAGCAGGGCGTTGGCTCCGGGCAACGTCCTAGAGCTGTGGGTGGCAGCTTAGAGGGTTAGGCAATCTGCCCACAGCTCTGTGGTGTGGGGGAGAGGTGTGCCGTGTGGGTGGATTGTAGGCTGTGGCAGCTGCTGGTAAACCCGGTGCAGATGGGGCTGTATGTACGGGTCACGAGTCTGGCCACCCCCGGTGCAGGCCTGGGGGTGGCTGGCCCCAGGTTCATCTAAAGACCCAGTGAGTGTGCATGTGCAGTTGCCGTTGTGGACCGCATGCACGATGCCCCTGCATGTGCCTTGGATCGGGGTCTTATTTAACGCAATGGCAAAATAATTTAAATTTTCTAGATGGACATTTTCCAGTCTGCAGTCTCATATCCAGTTCCTCTCTGTGCTTTCAGATGCTATCATAACTGAATTGTGAGGAGGATTAGATTGGTGGTATAGTATAACCAGTGGACCAGTTATAGAAGATGGAGCTGCTTAGCTATTTAATACTTCTTAAATGTCTCCAAAGGAATCATGCACTGCAGGCTACAAATGCTGGCATAGTGATTAATGGTGTAATTAAAATTCCAACCTTACAGGCAAAATATAAGCACATATAAAAACATTAATATAATGTTTATACGGTGGTATATAGAGTGTTTAACTTGTAAAATTATTTATTTATTATTTATTTATTTAAATTTGTTATCCCGCCCTTCTTTAAAAAAGGCTCAGGACAGCGTGCAAATAAAATATAAACTTAACATATAAAGCATATATAAAAGGATATTAAAAAGTCCATAAAAACAGTAAAAGATGAAAACAACCCCCGAACCCTCCACAACCCCCTACAAAACCCACCCAATACCATCTCCCCATGTCCCACATCCAACCTCCCCTCACAGCCCTACATGAAACCCACCAAACCCCCTATCCCTGTCCACGTAACACCTTTACAAACGAAAAAGGTCTTACACCACCTCCGCAAGATGCTCGGGCTCAAATGCAACACACTCTACGTGGGGCTACACTTGATGACAGCCCAGAGGCTGCAGCTGGTGCAGAATGTAGTGGCTTGCCTCCTGAGGGGGATGGGCTGCCGGGAGCACATAACACCAGTGCTCCGTTCTCTGCACTGACTGCCTACAGTCTTACGGCCCTGATTCAAGGTGTTGTTGGTTATTACCTTTAAAGCCCTATACCACTTGGACACTGCTTATTTGCGGGACCGGCCCACCCTCCCGTGTCCTGGATTGGCCCCTGTGGTCAGACGGGGGGTGCCTTTTTGGAAATCCCGCAGGTTTCCCGGGTGGCGATGTTTGAGAGGGTGTTCTCTGTGGCCGCGCTGCGACTATGGAATTCCCTCCCAGTAAAGATTTGCCTCTCCCCGGATCTCCCCTCCTTCTGTAGAAAATGTAAAAACTGGCTGTTTGGTGAGAGGGATGGGTAGTGGGTGGGTTTTCTTTTTCTTTTTGGGTAAGGGGTATTTATTTTCTCGGGTCTTTGTTGTTTCATGGTTTTTAACTGATTTTATATTGTATTTTAAAGTATTTTTGATTATGTTTTATATGTTGTGCACTGTCCTGAACTGTCATTGGGCAGGAAGGGGTGGTATAAAAATGATGGAAATAAATAAATTCATGAATTAAATAATGAACCTGTGGGGGAAGGGAGTTCCACAACATCAGGACAGCAACTGAGAATGCCCTCCTGAGAGTCCTCGTTGTTTGAACAAAACTAACAGACGGTACCCACAGGTGAGGTGCACTAGGCTGAATGCAGGGGCCGCAATGGGGCTTGAAAGGACAGCTGGTCTGTGATATGTGGGGCACAGACCATTTAGGACTTTAAAGGTCAAAACCAGCACCTTGAATTGTGCCTGGAAAGCTATATTTATTTATTTACTTTGTTGTATTTTTAACCTGCTGCCTCTTGCCACATGCAACTCGGAGCGGCTCACAACAATAAATTAAACATATAAAATCTTATAAAACAATATTAAACAGTATAAACATAAGGCGGAACCACATAAAACACCCCTCCCCTCCCTACCGGACTCCCTCATCAAAGGCCTGGTGGAAAAGCCAGCTCTTACACTGTCTTTGGAAAGACAGGAGGTCACGGGCCAAGCAGGCCTCCATTGGAAGGGAATTCCACAGCCTAGGGGCCACCACCAAGAATGCCCTACCCATCATCACCAACCAGGAAACTCAGGGAACCTCGAGTCAAGCATCCCCGGCCACGGCCCGGGGTATAAGGTGGTCATGCAGGTAGGCAGAGCCCAGGCGGTTTAGGGCTTTATAGGTCAATACCAACACCTTGAATTGGGCCCGGAAAACAATGGGCAGCCAGTGCAGTTAATGGAGCGCTGTTGTAATTTCCTTGCGGCGACCCGTTCCCGTTAGGAGGCAGGCCGCCACATTCTGCACTAGCTGCAGCCTCCGGGCCATCACCAAGGGTAGCCCCACGTAGAGTGCATTTAAATAGTCCAGTCTAGAGGTGATAAAAACATGGATGATGGTGGTCAGGTCAGAGTCAGAAACATATGACCGCATCTGTCGCACCAAATGCAACTGGCAAAAGGTGCCCTTTGCCACAGCTGCCACCCGGGAATCCAGGTGGAGCTGCGAATCGAGAAGCACACCCAGACTATGGACCTCAGTAGCTAGAGGAGGGAAGATCCCATCAACAACAGGAGTCACCACACCTCCCGCCCTACCCACCAACATCACCTCCATCTTGTTGGGATTCAGTCTCAGGCGGCTCGCTCTCATCCAATCCCCCACAGCCGCCAAACACTGGGTAAGCACCGAGACTGCTGAGTCTCCAGAAAAAGAGAGGTAAAGTTGTGTATCATCGGTATACTGATGACAATGTATGCCGAACTCCCTCATGACCTCGCCCAAAGGCTGCATGTACACGTTGAACAGGAGGGGGGATAGAATAGAACCCTGCGGGACTCCACATGTGAGGTTCTGGGGAGATGATGAACACTCCCCAAGAACCACCTGCTGAGTTCTCTTGGCCAGGAAAGAGTGGAACCATTCAAGAACAATTCCACCCACCCCACCATGGTCCCGCAGCTGAGCCACCAACATCTCATGGTCAACAGTATCAAATGCTGCTGACGGATCTAATAGAATTAACAATGATGATCTGACCTGATCCAGTTCCTGGTGCAGGTTTTTGACCAAGGCCACAAGTGCAGTCTCGGTACCAAATCCCAGACGAAAGCCTTATGCGAAGGATCAGGAAAACCGATGCGGTCCAGATGCCCCTGAAGCTAGCAAGCCACCACCTGCTCAATAACCTTCCCTAAAAAGGGAAGGTTAGAGACTGACCGGTAGCTGGCCAGGGAGTCAATGACAAGCAATGGTTTTTTGAGCAGAGGCCACACCATCATCTCTTTGAGGCGGCCCGGCACTCTGCCCTCCCTAAGGACAACCCCGGCAAGCAATGGTCCTAATGTCTCATGATAGGCCTTAACCAGCCATGACAGGCATGGATCGAATTCGCAACAGGTGGCTCTGACAGTCCCAAGGACATCCACAGCCTCAGCAGGATCCACTGAAACGGATCCCATTCAACCTGACATGGAGTGGCTTCTATCACCTCGGGTTCTGCCATTGCTATAAGTGCAGTGTCAAAGTCATGGTGAATCCGGGTGATTTTATCCATGAAAACGTCAACAAACCTGTCACAGCAAGCAATGGAAGATTCCAGTTCCAGGCGGAGAGAGGCCGGACTGACCAGCCTCTGTACCACCCAGAAAAGCTCAGCTGGACGCGACTTTGTGGATGCTATGAGGGTAGCATTTGGTGAGGGGAACGGGTAGTGGGTGGCCAGTACAGACTATGGAGCACTGGTGGAATGTGCTCCTGGCGCCTCACCCCCAAAATGAGGCGAGACGTTGTATTCTACACCAGCTGCAGCTTCTGAACAGTTGTCGGGGGCAGCCCTATGTAGAGCACGTTACAGTAATCTAGTCTCAAGGTGATGAAAGACTGGATGACAGTGGCCAGATCGAAATCAGAAAAAAAAGGCCACAGCTTCCTTACCAGATGGAGTTGGGGAAAAGCGGTCCTGGCCACCACCACAACCTGACAATACAGGCGTAGCATGGGTTCAGAAGCACTCCAAGGCTGCGAACCTGATTGACCAGAGGGGGCTGGACTCAGTCAATAAGAGGAGTCTCCATTCCCTCCAGGACACAAGGCCAAGTATCATCACCTTGTCTGGATTCAGCTTCAGTCAGCTCACCATTATCCAGTCCCCGGCAGCAGCCAGACATTGGGTAAGCACCGAGATTGCAGGGTCTGTGTTGGATGAAAAAGAGAGAGATAAAATTCTCTCTGTATAAACAATAATATATATTGGCTGCAATCCCAAACCTCTTGGTTCCAAACGGCTTATGTGTGGCACAACGTTCCTGCAATGGGCGCACATGCTGTTCGTGTGCACACGCGGGGCATGGGATTGGCCCATATATAGGACTTCTATTCTTCCACGATTTGGGACTTGTCTACACTAGAAAAAAGAAGGCAAAGTCAGTTGGGGATGTGATAGCTAACTTTATCTAACCTAAATTAAACCTAAATTTAAACGTTTTAATCATCTCTAATTTATGATGCAATTTAAATAAATAAATAAATGTGCTACTTGACCCAATTTGAACTTTCATTAGTTTTCTCTCAATAACCATTTGTTGTTTTCTGAAATCTGGTTTCAGTCACCACTCATGATTGGTAGCCATTCTGTGCTACTGCTTAAAGTTTTTTTCTGTTTTAATTGCATTTAAAGGTATGTAAATGGCTTCATGCGATATAAATAGCGTCATGACGTTGCGTCAATAATACTACATTTTTTTTTCATATAAATGAGAAAGGAACTTCGGATTCAGTTTTGTTTGTTGCAGAGCTTCTCTGGGGAGGCACAGGGGCTGATTCCATGCACTGCGCCAAACCTGCACATGCGAATGTGCGCACAAACCGCGCCCATGTCCATTTAGAGCCCATTGTGCCACATGGGGCCCACAGATTCCACTTGGGATTGCAGCCACTGAATTCCCAGCAGAATCTCCCAGTACTTTGCAGGATTGGACCCTAGGACGATTACAAAATACAGTAGAGTCTGCTTAAGTGGAGTCTAGTGTGCCATCTAAACCAGTTCAACTTAGCAGCACTACAAGTTAAGAAGACCTTAGAGAGATGGACCTGTCTGTGTTACTGGGTGCTATCCAGTGGTAAAAACAAGCACACAGTAAAAGTGCTGCTAAGAAACTTTCTTAAAGCTCAAAACAATACTTAGTCCAATAAAAAAATAGTGTAGGGATTTTCATTCTTCGCATTCAGCTACAAGAGGCAAAATTTGGCCGAGAGAGGTATTGGGATCTTACTGTAGAGGAGAGGGTGAAGAGTCCCCTAATCAGAGGAATCCCCTGATGATTAGTTGAAAAGCAGAATTACTCGGCCCAATCTCCAGGTCCTGTTAAGGATCTGGAGGGGTAAAATCCTGCTAAGGCCTAGACCCAGTACACTTTCCATTGGTCTGAATAGTGGATTTGAATCACTTAGCTATAATTTATAGGATGTAAAACAAATGGACTGTGAACTGCATCGCAGATTCTTTAACTTTCAGGCCTTTCAGCTCATATTTGTTTTTGCTTGTTTGTTTACATTTATCCCCCCCCCCCTTTCCGTAGAGGAGCAGCGCAGCTCACAATTTAGCAGATACAGCTTTCAGCTGTATCTCCTGTATTAAACAGATACAGCAGATTTCACTTCTTAGCAGATACAGTTTTCAGGGAAGTAGCTTCAAGTTATCATGGAACAGGAGAAAGGAAGACTGAGTTATTCCTAGAAAAAGTCAGCATGTTTAATTTATGTAGGGTGGGGGGAGGTGGCGGGAAGAGGGAGGGGAAAGAGCAGTTTGACTTAAAAGGAAATTACAAGTTCAGCGTATGGGGATTCCGCTGGGCAACACGTTTTTGCGGCTGCATGGGTTCTCACGTTTGAGTCTATGGCATAAATCTCCTTTTAATTTATTGTTTTCATTTTGTTTTCCATTGATCCTCTCTTTGTGGAGACTCAATTGCAGGCTTGGAGAGGGAATACCAGATGGTATAATTATTTATTATCATTAGGATTCAGTAGATCTGAAAACAGGAGTTTTGCCAATACACAGTCAAACCATTGTACAAGCCTGTTATTTCCACGTGGTTCAGGGCCTAATGTTAATTAAAGTTACTCCTCAGGGCATATATTATAGCCACCCTAAGACTTAGGAGCATAAATATAAATAAATAGAAACCTATATTTGCAGATAAAAACGTATAGTGGCTTCAGCCCCTTTTTCAAAATGCAATTTAGAATTTTATCCCGAATTATGATCTGTGCAAATCTTGCTAACGATCTCATCCCTTTGCACTTGATCTAGGAACCATGTATTAATAAGTGAAATCCAGGCTCTACTGAAATCCAAGAGAGGTTCTCACTGATTTTAATGGGGCTGCCATTTCACTCACCCAATCTAATTTTCATTGGCAACCTCAGCACGAATGACACTCCCATGCTTTTCTCATGGCAAAGAGCAACTCTATACTTTCAAATTAAATGACCTGTGTATGAGAAGAAGAGCAAAAATAAAATTGTTGCGAGAGGGTCCATGACATAATTGTCTAAAAAGGGGATTTGGTTGTTGTGTTGGTCCCTAAAGTAATAGATGAAGACAAAGGATGGTAACAGATGTGTGGCCGCTGCAGCCTCTCCCCCACCTGGGCGTGTGTTTAGAAGATGGGGGCTTCCACCCTTAGGTCCGGGTTGGAACATAGAATAAAATTGCACCCTACTGGGCAGCCTCAGCCTTCCTCTGCCAGGGGAACAGAACAAACACGTGGCTTGGCAGCCCACCCCTTTGTGCCCGTAGTGCCCTGCCCTCCCCCTCCATGATGGGCAGCCATGGTGATTAGGGCTGATGCGGCAGCAGCTTTTACCGCGCCGCGATTCCGTTCCGCCATTTCGGAACTGCCCGCGCCACACCGCGACTTTTCTGCGGATATTCCGCTAATTCCGCCGGAATTCTGCAAATCGCGGAATTGCGGAAAAATCGTGGAAAAATTGCTGAAATCGCGGAAAACCGC
>QEPC01015142.1:2095386-2121953 GCA_003113815.1 Sphenodon punctatus | reverse complement strand
GGGTGAAGCTAACCACGCTTCGTGAGGTCAGGGCGGGAGGAGGTCCAGAAGTGTGGTGAATGGTCACCACGGCAGGGGTGAATGAAAAGTAACTTCTGAACGGAAACCCGCAGCCGCAGTGGAAGGAATTGACCCCAGCCGCGGTGCATTCTGGGGCTCGAACTGCGGTCCACGTCTCCACTGCATGTCTGTTGTGTTCCCCCAGCCCATGTTCTCTCTGATTGCCCCCGGGCGGTGGTCACGATCCTGTCACTTCTGTTGGGGCCGCACGTGTCACCACAGCCTGCGGTGAATCCGTACACACTGGGGGTGGGATTCACTGTGGTGAATTGGAACGTGTCACTTCTGAAATCACCCTCTGTCTATCATCACCCATTGTAGTTCAGATGCATCTTTTATTGGACCAACTTTTTTTGGTAAGGTTATGCAAATCAGAACTAAAAACATTGCTCATTTTTAGTTCTGACTTGTCTGTCACCTGATGAGTCCTGTGTAGCTTGAATACCCTCACCAAGAAAAGTTGGACCAATGAAAGCTAGCATCTGAACTACTTGCTCACCATCCATGACACTCACCTCCCCTTGTGCTATGCTCTTTGCACAGAAAGAACAAGAAACATTTATATGGTGCAATAAAATTAGAATTTACTATTAGCACCACTATTTTACTGCAACATAGTTACCGGCTGAAACCCAAATTAAGGTTCCATTCTCCATATGTAACCAGTGTGTAAGATGTCTGGATCTCTGCCTTGGTGGGCTGGGAATCTGTATAAATTACTGACCTGGATATTGTTGTATTGGGGAAAATAGGGGTGGTCCAAACAGTTATTTGCTGTTAAACATTCAGGAATAATCTAGTCCTGCCAGTGGACTGTCTCAGTACAACCAACCTACCTATGTATCAAGTTCCTACATTGCTATTTTATTTTGTTTGACATTCTTAACAAATCCATACAGGATGGAAAAAGATAGTTATTTCCTAGTTGGACTGTCGTACCTCTTTCAGCGATAAACCATAAATGTGAGTAGCCGTGATCAACTCACCAGTGCATATTTGAAAGTTTATAGCAGGAAGTGGGGGAGAGAGGAAACAAACTAACAATAAGCACAGTACATTGTACCTAAACGGCACTTTGCATTTTCAAATTGCCATAAGCCCAAATATGTGAGCTTACATATTTTTCTCCCAAGAATACAATGAGCCCAATTGTGATTTCAGTTGCACGTGAGCATTTCCACTTGAATTCAGTAAAGGTTGTTCATGCCTCTTGGAGACACGGAGTTCCCTTTGTTTTTATTCCCAGAGAGAGCATATAGACAGGCTCGCATATCTTGGAACAGAATTCTGTCCCACCCTCCTCTCTGACATCTTTCCTTCAGGTAAAAATGCAAGAGCAGAGCAATGAGGCTCTAACAGTTGTTGATCTGTCGTGGGAGATTGCCATGGAGCACAAGAGCATTGTACAGCTGCCTTCTGAAGAGCCCCTGGCAATAGTGGGTGGGGCTCAGGTCAGATGCAGAATTGCAGCTTTGTAGAGAAGGACTACAGAGTAGCATTGTGGTGATTTGTTATTTTCTCTCTCTCACAGCAGAAGTGTGTTCGATCAGTTACTAACTAAGAACCTCTATTTGTTTATTTATATATTTTATTTTATTTTATTTTGAAATACTTTGACCCTGCTCCCTCCTGCCCACGTCTCGAGGTGGCTCTATGGCCTTTTTAAAACGGCTGTGGTGGTGGTGGTGGGATCGGTGTGTGCGCCAGTGCAGGGGCAGCACGTGGCTTCATGCATACACACATCTCCACCCACCTGCATGTATGGAGCTACTGCTGTTTTGGCCAATTGCTCCATGCGTGGGCAACAGGTGGAGGTGGGTGGAAATGAATGAGGTCACAGGAGCACACATGCATGCCCACCCACCCATTCACCCACCGCGGCATTCACACGGGAGGCACTCAGTCATGCAGTGGATCTGCATGGGCATGTCTCGTGTAAAAGGGCCTATGATGATTCTAAGGGCAGCACTTTTCTCTATTCTACCTCTGACAAGGGTGTTTCTCATCTGGGCAAGAGTATGCTGGGGATGGCCTACAGTTGTGAGAAGTGAAAGACTCTGGGTAGAGACATACGGCATGATGCTGGAGCAACTGGGGCTGCTCCTGTGCCCCAGCCTGGCCTTCCTCATGGTATTATTGAGGCTGCCGTACCATAACACTGACCTGCTCCATACAGCTCTATCAATCCCATTTTATTATTATTATTATTATTATTATTAACAAACATTTATATAGCGCCAGCAGTGTACCTGGCACTTTACAAAGTAATAAAATAGACACGGTCCCTGCCCCTAGGGCTTACAATCTGAGAGACAGGAGCTGGGGGAGAGACTTAGGAAGGGGAACAGAGGGAGAGACAAGGGGTCTAACATTCATGAAGATGCGAGGTCTCAAGTGCACGTACTTGGCTTGGTTACGATGAGAATGACAGCAGGCAGGTCCATGTTGCAAGGATAAGGGTAAACCGATCGTAGGTATAGGAATAGTGGCTCAGCAGGATAAAGAGTCAGACAGAGCAGAGCGAAAGAGGTGAGTTTTAAGGAGAGATTTGAAGGTATGAAGGGAGGGGGCAAGGCGGATGTGGACAGGGAGGGAGTTCCAGGCATGGGGGGCAGCAAGTGAGAAGGGACGAAGGCGCTTAGGGGAGCAGGGAAGGCGTGGAAGGGTGAGAGAAGGGACAGAGGAGGAGCGAAGTGCACGGGCTGGAGTATGGAGGGCGATAAGTGCAGAGAGGTAGGGGGGAGCAAGGTTGTGAAGAGCTTTATAGGTGAAGACTAGGAGCTTGTGCAGGATTCGTTCAGGAAGGGGAAGCCAGTGAAGCGAAGAGAGGAGGGGCTGCACATGGTCGAAGCGACTGGCGAGGTAGATGACCCTGGCAGCAGAGTTTTGGACAGAGATGAGGGGAGAAAGGTGAGACCGGGGAAGGCCAGTGAGAAGGAGGTTACAGTAATCGAGGCGAGAGATGACCAGAGCATGAACAAGAGTTTTGGCAGACGAGACAGAGAGAAAAGGGCGAATCTTAGCAATGTTATGGAGGGAGAAGCGACATTTGCTCCTTTACCTTGAGGACTAGCGATCATTACTTAATACTTCATGATATCTTCTCCCTCTACATCTGAAACACTTTCACCTTGATTTGCAGAAACTCTTCTGTCTCTGCAGGCAAGTTCTTCACTTATTCTTTTAACCATTTTATGCTATCTCCCTCTCTCTCCCCTACTTTTCCCAACACTTTACTGCCTTTTCTCTCATGCTTTACCTTTCTATTCTCCAATTATGTTGTATTTTTTCCTTTACTGCACCTTCTACAAACATTAATTTTGTGTCTCTTGATGATATGCCTTATATTTTATTCCATATACGTATTTTCCCTTTCTAATTTTTTTTTCTGTAACTCGCATGAAAAACTCTTGATTACTGTTATTTCATTTTCTTGAAATGAAAAGGGGATTTTTCCTTTCAGTCTCCTGAATTCTGTGCTGAGTCACCTGCTTAATTGCGTGTGTATACTTTCTAAAATGTCATCATGTAGCTGTTTTACTTTTCCTTCCCATCCTTGCACAATCTTTCTTTTCTGTGCCATTCAGTTTATCCTCCTGGTCTTTGCCCCTAGTCTGCTTAGTGGTTTTATTCTTCCTTTCGGTTATTGGTCCCTGATAACAGTGATGGACCACTACAATTAGACTTATTCCACACCCCACTGCTTTTACTGACAAACTGACAACACTTTTCATGGAGGTTCTTACCTATGCATTGGCATTAGCAGACGTCAGCCAATTGGTAAGATTTCTGTGAAGTGTAGTGTGGGCCTTTCAATTTGAAAAGCAATGCATGCAAGTCAGACTTAGCACAGGAACGTATTGGTGTTTTGTTTTAGGTACTGTATCTAATTCTAGTGTTGCAGTCTGGAAAAAAAAAATCAATTGCAAGTTTGGGTGAAAACAGGCTTGTACCTTAATAACCCTGCTTTAATAACACTTGAACATTTCTTATGCATGTTGCTGGGCTCCATAGGGTGCCAATACAACCCTGCAGAATGCATAAGAAATGTTAAAGCAGTGTTACATGCCTGTCTATTTTCATCCGGAGTCATGAGCTAAATACATCACAAATTGGTTAAACACAATCAAGTCTATCTCGGGTCGTTTTCAAATGGACTGTGGTGCCTGGGGGATGGGTGGAGGCAGCGGCGGGTGGGCAGTGCGTGGGCAGCTCATCCCACTGACGCCTGCCCACCTCCATGCACGAAGCATCCGCTGTTGGTGCCTGTTGCTCTGTGCATGAGCAATGAGTGGAGTGTGGGAGTGCCCCCCCCCCGCTGCAGCGATCCCACAGACACCCACGCACCCGCACGCATGGTTGATGGGGGGAGGCGTCTGTGCAAAAAGGGCCTCAGTCTTACGAATACTATTATTATTGCTTTTAAATGTTAAAATGCAACATTTCTCTTAGCTGATTCGATGTCTCTTGGCCAAGATTTTGCCAGAAGAGGACTGCTGCTGAAAGAGAGATGATTGCTGCTATTGAACTAGCATACAGTCAATATGACTCCCCACCCCCCCGAATTACTAGCTACTGACATCTTATTTTATTATAGACAAGCACTTAATCAACGTTTATTGGCATTCTTGTCTGAAACATAAGTGGGACATAAAGGTTTATGACATGTAGAGTATTTTCATGATTCTTTTGTTATTTTATATGGGGGAAATGGGACTTGAACCCTTGCCCTATCTGTTTGTGTGCTACCAGCTGAACTATGTAGCCAACAGCTAGAATGCCCTTTCTAATTCAGTCAGAGGGGCACTTTTCATATGCTCACTTAACTGCTTGTTAGACCCTTATTAGGTGCTGCCAGTGTGGCTCAGTTATTCTCCTTTGGGGCAGCTTCACAAGTCGTGGATTCTAGTTTTCATTGTGTGCATGTATTCTGTTTCTGACTGCCTCATTTCAAAACAAAAGGGTTTGGGGGGGAAAGAAAAAAAACAACATTTGAAGCCAGACTGGACATCTAAAGGAAGCACTGAAAAACAGCAAAGTTTCCTGGGAGACAATCAAGAATGTGGTGCCTGTGGCTTGAATACCAGACTTTTTGTTGTCTCTTTTTCCTGTAAGAGGGACTTTGACCCCTGAAAGAGGGACAGTGGGATCCAGTACCCAAAGAAGGACTGTCCCTCCTAAAGGGGGACGGTTGGTAGGTATGCTATGCCACAAGAATTCAGGGGACACTTTGGGTGTCTTTAGATGGATGCGGGACTGACCACCCCTGGAACTGCTCCAGGGATGCACCCTCGTGTCCACCTGCGTCCAGCCCCACCTGGGTCTGTTTTAAACCGATCTGGTGGCTGCTGCGGCCCACGGTCCACCCATGGGGCATCCCCCACACCAAGAGTTGTGAGCTGGTGGCCTGTTGCTCTAGGCTGCTGCCTGCAACTCTGTGGCAACCCAGGGCAGTGCCCAGCCAAAAATGGCGCTGCAGTAGCTGCCCACCGTGAAGACAGATCGCAGCTCGGCCTCGGGCCGGTGCCTCAGGTTTGGCCAGCCTGCTTCGCTGGCAGTGCTCCTGGATGTTCCGGCTGTCCGGCTGGCGGTCCGGCTGCCTGCTCTGCTTCTCCTATGCCTCACCATTTGGCAGCCCACCTTTAGACAGACAGGCCACCCTAGGGTGAAGTGGAGCAGGACCGAGGCTGCGGTCCATCTGTTTACACCCATTGTATAATCAACCTCCCTGTAAAACCCAGGCCATTTCAACCCTGTATCTGCATCGAGACGATCCGATCTTACTCAGACAGTTTTAAACGGAGATCCTACACTCTCAGGCCCAAGATCTCCTAATCTGTGAAGGAAGAGAAGCACATTGTGAATGATTCAATAATCAGGGAACTTTCAAGCACATAAAAACACTTTTTGTTTGAGACTGACACTCAGTCTCTGCCATCAGCAAAAAACCTCCAAGCCCTGCCCACACATCCCTCAACAACTGCAGAATGCACTTTAGCTTCCTACTCTGTGGACAGAGAGCAGGTGACTTATAGCATAACATCCTGATGTCCGACCCAGTTTGTCCATGCTAGGTCGTAAACCTGTCATTGACTGAGTATCTTGAATGCCTTCTTTCTATGAGTATATATGTTACAGGATAGATTTTTGCTGCTTATGAAATTTAAACTGTGTAATCTCCCAGTTGTTGCAATGACTCCCTAAACTCCAATTTGACCTGGCTTGCACGCGTTTTGTGATACCTGCCGCTGTGTAGACAAGCTGTCAAAATGCGAGCAGGGACTGTGGTCCCAAGATGACTTAAGGAGACGTGTATAGTTGGAGCGTGGTGTAGGATCCCCCCCTCCCCCCTCCTGTCTTTCGTGGCTGTCAGCATGATGTGAGCATCCAGAGTGCTAGTTCTGTAATGGACTCTTCCGAGAGAATGATTAAACATAGTCTGTAGGTGGAGTGAAGCAAACTTGTCAAATGCAATGTAGAAACGGACCTGTATTCATCAAGACTAGAGGCTTTCTGGAGGAGAGGGTTTTTCTGAATTTATTTCATTATTCAGCAGGCTAGAATAATAATACAGCAATCAGGCAAGTCAGTCATTGACCGATCAGCATCGGCAACTCCTGGAGAGAGGGGATAAAAATAAAATATTTTTAAACATATCTTGTAGTGTGATTGCCTGCTAGATTCTCTATTACTTCTCGTCATATGCTTGAAAAGTTTTATTCATACCTCAAGGGCAATGATCCTGTTCTCATTTAGGAATATGAATGCAGATATTACTGCTGTGCTATTGACAGCTTTAAGCATGCTCACTAGCAGCTTGCCTGTCTTATTTACTTGCTGGTACATGTGTTGTCTTGCCAAGCAATAGAGATCTTTACCCTCTCGGTTATAATTGCATGTCGAGTAGCCTTCGGAAAAACACAACTCCTGTAGTGTGTGAGAGGTGGCAAAAAGCTGGTTTCCTCTCTAGTTGCCATTCTAAATTGTATATTTTTTCTACCTCTAATTGGGCACGTATATCCTTTCATTTCCCTTAGATTGTTTAGTGATAAAGAAACCTCAAAAGAAAGTTTTGCAACTGCCTTCCAGGTGAAAGATTAGCGTTTGGAGTGAGACTGTTATTAAATCCATATAGAGCTTCATGCAAGCTTATAAGAATTCAAATATAGGGAGCATTTAGGGGAAATCACATCCCGTTTTTCTATATATAGGCACATATATCTATACATATTCCATCCCCTATGGCAATCAAAAGGAGGGATGAGTCAACCAAGCTAATTTATCTGTTGCAAATCTATTTATAATTATAGTCGGAAGAATGAATTTCCATCACAGTTTAATTGTCTGCTGTACGTTATTGTTTATAATTTATATTCCATTGTCAGAGTTTGTGGTGCTCTCAGTCCTTATCTAGTTCACCCACACAACAATCCTGCAAGGTAGGTGGTAGTGGTGGTTATTATTGTTATTGTTGTTGTTATTATTTACATTTTACCGATGGGAAGCTGAGACTGAGGGATACCCAAGACCACCCAGTGAATTTATGGCTAAGATGGGATTGGAATGCTGGTCTCCCAGGTTTAAATCCAAAAACATATCCACTAGGCTAGACTGGTGACTAGTTAACTGCATAAGAATTCCCATATTGGGTCAGACAAATGGTCCATCAAGCACAACATCCAGTGTCCAACAGTGGCCAACTTTGGTTGTTTTAGAGAAGTGTGCACTAGTCATCGTGTAATGATCCATTTCCTGCTATTCACTTGTAGGCAATGACAGTCAGAGGTTTCATCCCTTGACTAACGCGACTCATAGGCATTTATAAATCTATCAGTTAAGAATTTATCCAATCCTTTTTTGAAAGCAGTTGTGCTGCTGGCCTTCACAATGTTTTCAGGTAATAAATTCCACAGGTTAACTGTCCCTTGAGTGGAAAAAAAGAGTTCCTCTTATTTGTCGTATATCTGCTGCCAGTTAATTTCAGTCCCCTAATTCTAACTTGCTACTTATTTGCTCTGCACCACACATGAATTGCAAACTTCTATTATTTATATCCCCCTTAGTCATCTTTGCCCTAACTTATTGAACCTCTCCTTGTACAGAAGCCATTTCGTGCCTTTGATCGTCTTTGTTGCTGTTCTCTGTCCCTTGTCCATTTGTGCCCGCACACCCACAAGAAGATGCACCATACACATATGTTGGGATAAAACCGTAGGCTGTGACTTTATTGATCTCATACATCAGGCTTCAGCATACCATGTGACAATAGCAACAGGGAACCATGCACATGCGTGCAAGCAGGAAGGGGGACTGGATTATTTCCAGCACCCCAACCTTGGTGACCTGACACTGTCGTAGTCACCCCCACATGGGTCAGGCTCGGGCAACCATCCCAGCCGTTTCAAGCATTGTACCGGGCCCCACAACCCATGTGAATCCTCTGCCCTGCCCCCCCATAGTGGTGATGGGGCACGCACGATGTCTCCCCAACTCATAGGGCGCCTCACCACAACATGGTTTCCGAAGCCGCTATCCACCTAACAGTTGCGACAGAGCAAAATAAAACTTGGTGACTACAGACTAGCATACCCCATGCCAACTGCTGTGGAGAAGGCGAAAAACCCAACCGCCCGCACGTGGAAAAATTCCTTCTCGGCTCGGAATACAACATCCAGCCTGAGCCCACAGCAGTTACTATTGATAAGTCAGACATGCATGACCCGAAATAGGGGAGACTGGGTGGGTATCCGTGCTTCCTGGCAAAAGATGAGAGAGAGGGACAGAGAACAGCTCAGCAGTGGTATTTAGCCACCCAGGGCTCCTCCCCTCACAGGGGCATCTCACCTGGCCCTGTTGGCCAGGGATAGCGACATCATTGGGAGTGGGACAGGGTCTCATCCTCGTCCCACCCCCGATGCATGTCCTGGTGCAGGAGATTGGGCGGGCACAAATCCGACATCGCCCAAAGCAGAAGCGTTCGATTCTACTATGTTCTAGGATAGAGTTCACTGTCAAGTCTAACAGACAAAGTCAGTCAGTCAGTCATGAATAAGATGTTTAGGAAATTGTCCTTTATAAAATAAAGCTATGCTTTTTAAAATTATTATTGTTATTATTATTTTATTAAAACACAACACTTTGCATTAAAAAAGCTAGGAATTGCTGGGTAAATGAACACAAATGGAAGAGGGGGATCTGTGCTGGTGTCAGTCTAGACTTTTGTTTGCCAGAGCCTCTTCTGTGATCCCTATTTCTAGCATGAAGAAGCAGTTTAATAGGCTACATGGTGGTAATTGTTTATGCAAGTTTGTATGTGCGTGCACGAGAGAGATTTCTGGTTGCAGTAGAACTGTTATAGCAGATCTATTCAATAATGCTTCCTACCCTGAGACAAGAAAACGAGTGTAGGTGGAACTTGACTGTGTTCCTGTTATTCCCAGAAGCCACAGTGGTATCTTGGGGCCATGTGCAACTCTGAATAAGTTACCTTGACTAACCTGGGATGAGGGCATCAGAAAGATGTCTTTACGCACTTGTAGTCCCAAACTCCTGACTTGCACAGTGCATAATTTAAGTGACCAGAGAATTTACCACTTCAGCTTCTCATCATTCTTTGGAAGATGGTCCTCTTTATTAGCCTCAGAATACTCTTGAATTAGAGACTTGCTTGTTTTGCTGCTTCTGTGCTTTTATTTAAAATTCTGGAATCTAAAACACTGATCCGTGATACTGAGGCTATCAGTTTTTTCTTATCCTTAAAGAATTAATTGTACTTGATTTGTACAACCTCCTCCGTGGTGTATTAGCTGGGTTCTTGTGACATTCTGCTGCCAGCATGGTTCCAGGTAGGGATGGGCGAACAGAATGCGGTTCGGATGTTCGGTCGTTCGGTTCGAAACCCGAGTTCGGGTTCGATGATTCGGTTCAGCTGAGTTCGGGTTGGCCGAACTGTCAAAAATAGCACTATCGAAACCAAAACTTAACTGAAACTGAAACTTAATCTCTCCCCCCCCCCCCCCCGAAAAGACATTTTTCCTGCCCCCGAACTCAGCTGAACTCATCCGAACACAACCGAACTGTTCAGTCATTCGAGAGTTCGGTCCGAACACCAAACATCCAAACCGTGTTTGCCCCTCCCTAGTTCCAGGTCTAGCTATGGTGGCATCCCAGGAGAATTTCAACAGGTTGCTTTCCCCGGCTAGAAGCCTGGAGAGCAGGTGGAGCCATGGCTACTGACTTGCCTGAATTTGGGGGTGGGTGGGGATAGGAGGTGCTGTGGGGCTGAGAAGGGAGTGGATCCAGCCTTGCCCTGGAGAAAGAGGGGATCAATGGAGCTGGAAAAGGAGAACAGACAGCGGGGTGGGCGAGAGAGCAGGGCAGGACAGTGGGCAGTGAAGTGAATGGAGGAGAGAAGGGAAAAGAGACTTGGAAGGACAGGGAGGATGTATCAAAAAGAGAATCTATACTAAAATTATATTTTCTATTGTTGTTGTTTATATTTACTTGTTTTCTTCTAATTATAGCTTTCTGTGGTCATAGGAATATTTAACCCTCCAAAAGGGATCAAGTATTCAGAAAGTTTGGAAGCCACTGATCTGGTTTTTAACAACTAAAGAGATGTTTTGTGAGCTCTTCCCTTACTTTTCTAGCCTCCCATCACACACCCCAATTCCCCCTTGCACTCCCTGAGGTGGTCTACCAAGTCTTCCATTCCTACCTAATCTGCCATTCCATTGGTCTGCCTACTCCTGACAAAGATTGCATTCATGGCACCTTATTCAGGTGGCACTTCTGGTCTTGATTCCCTGGAGTCCCTATTGGAGTCTCTCTCCTCCTCCAGTAGTTCTGCTTGCGAACTCTCCTGGTAAGGGTGAGGAGCATTCCTGGAATTGGAATGCTGCTGGTTGCCTCTTGGCTCAGGCAAAGTAAGCAAAATGTCAGTCAGCCAACCCTCTGTCTGGGAGAGCAAAAAAGCTGTTTTCTGTAGGGGCTTGTATGAATTTGCATTGCTGGAGTCAAATTCTGCAGTTGCAAAGTCCTGAAAAACATGGGGTTCTAGTAAGAATTGATTTTTATTGTTCTGTCTGAAGATTTTTCATCTAATTTCCTCCTGATTTCCTTTTCCCAGATCTTAATGAGTTTAGCTTTAGCTATTAGCAATATCATCTATTCCCTGGAGCTGGACTAAGCTTGTAGATCAAACATTGGGCTTAAAAAACTTTTTGGTTTGACTTTTTCTTAAGGGGAAAAAAAAATGTTATAAGTCAACCACATTGAATGCTTTCTTTTCAAGCATGTAAAGCTAGCCAGCAATTTGTTAGCATTTTGTTCCTGATACTGTATTTGGACATATTTGAGCCAATGTGTACTTGTGTGTATAATACAGAACATAACTGATACATCTGGTTCTCAGACTATTCCATGTTTTGTTTTTATTTTGTCTTTGTTTTAGGTGATGAGGTGCCAGATGATCTTTGTTCAGAGCCACCGCCCCCTGAAACAGTAGCTTGTGAAGTACCATGTGCAGTGGACTGTGTAATTACTGAATGGTCAGAGTGGTCATCCTGTTCCCACTCGTGTTCCAGTAAAAACACAGAAGGGAAGCAAAGCAGAACCAGATCCATCCTGGCATTGCCCGGGGAGGGTAAGTAGCAGGTGTCTCAGTCTGACCTGTATTTGATTAATTAGCTAGAACAAGGTGTGTAACTCTATTGGCTTCCCTGAAGAACTGCATTTGGATGAAACCCAGGTCCCATTGTAATTCTATAACTAATAATCCTGAGCATTTAAAAGATGTTTGGATCCACAAAGCTCCGTACAAACATTCATTTAATCCAGTGTATTACTAGTCCCTACGCAATGCCGGCATTGCCCCATCTTAATGAGGTACTTTACAAAATTGTAATCTGTGGATTATTGGATTTTTAGAAAGATAAATTAACATACAGACACAAATGCAAAGTAACACTGTGATTGTAAAGCCATATATTAGTTCCGGTCTAGGAGAGAGCAGAAGGATGTTTGAAATCACGAATTGTAAACGCACCCATTTGTTTTGATCATGCCAGAAAAGCTATGGTATATATCAGGCTCATGAAATGTTGTACTATTGTTCTAATTTTCGAAAGCAGTTTTAAATAGCTGCTCTGCATAAAATTATATTTCTGGATACATATGTGAACACACGCAAAAATGCATAAGGGCGGTGAAGACCAGTCAAGAGTAACATGCTCCTTGGATGACACTCCCTTGTTGTTACTTCTTAATTCTGATGCAGTTATGTGCAAAGACTGCTTTTTAGTCACTTAACTTTATTCCACTTTTTGATGTGCATCATAGACCCTAACTGTATCTTATAGTAGGAAATCAGAAAATACAAACTTCATTTTAACCCTCCTCTGACTATGGGGTTGCATGGTACCCTGTAAATTGTATAAAAAAACTCAAAACTTTTTAGTAAACCTATACTGTTTCATGTTCCATGTATTCCTTAAGGATAATGGGGTCAGTTGTGCCCCACTGGTTCATGCTCCCCCCAATTGTATTCTTAAAATTGAAGGTGAATACTAGAACACAAATGGGGAACTATTGCCCCCTATTGGGATGAATGAGGAAATGAAAGCACTATACGCCCAGGCTCATGGGGTCCCTGTGGGCAGGAGGGGCGGGATATAAATTTTAAATAAATAAATATTTCCCCAAAACACAATGTAGAATTTTGTCTGTTTTCATAATATGCCATTTTATGTATGTACAGAAGAATTTCATTATAAGTGTATTTGAGGGGTCAATTATACCCCAGTTGAAAACTCCAGTTATCAACTTAAAGCAAACTTGTATCTTTAGCTTCTTTAGACAGCAGTTAACCCTTTCATAGTGTGAAGCTTCAGTTATGTTTTTTTTACCTGCAAGGTTGTGTTGAAAACAATTATCCTATTAGACTGAAGGTGCTCATTTTGACCCCACCATTAGTTATTATGGCAGCCAAGCTCCTGATAGCTTCCAATAGCTCAGGCTCTTGAAATGCAGATAAGCTGTCTGCTTGTGAGTTATCACCCACTTTATCTTTGTTTGCTTATGAATTGAAAGAACATTGGGATATTAATGCTTGTTAACAGCTAGATGTTATCTCATTTGCATGTGAATGTGCTGTCCTTTACACTTGGGGGGTCGTAGAAACCCCACAGTCTTTTTGTGTTGGACATACATTTCTTTACCAAACACACAAAAAAATATTTATGTTAAACTGTAGTTATATTCAAATCAATCATATTTATATTTTTCAACTGAGGTGTAATTGGGGTATATCATACCCCATTAGCAATTAATACAGAAGGTTTTAAAAATCAGAGCAGGGTTAAAATTGCCTGCATAAATTCCATTAGATCCTACATGCTAAGCAAGGCTCGGCCACTACTGGACAGGAAGACTTCTAAAGCCTTGTATATTCTACCAGAACATTAATTGTGTGCACAGTAGGGGCTATTAGATGTGCTTCTGGCTGTTGTTTTAGAGAGCAAACATGTTATAGATCATTATGCCTGATCACAAGCTCATTGCGAATATTGCAGGCATACAGTGAGGAGCAGGTCCTTGTCCATTAGTTACTGTTACTTCGGGTGAGTATGGGCAAGTTTCAGAGGAGCAAGCACTGGTAGATGAGTGCTTACCTTGAGCTGAGCCAAGGAGTAGCATGGTGGTGTCAACAATTCCCCAGGATCAGCAGTGGTGAGTCCCCCAGGACTGGTGGCAGAAGCAGGAGCCTCAGTGGAGAGTCTCTAAGGAGGACACTTACGCTGCCCTTGCACTCCTGGGATCCATCCATTGAAGCCTCTGGCAATGCTCCCTATGCCACTATTACTCTGAGGGAATTCCTGCTGCTGCTGCTTCCCAGGACTCTCCACCTGCAATGCTGCCCCTGGGCTCAGCTCACGGTAAACCCTACCCTGCTCCCAGTCCTCTTGCCATTGGCTACCTGACAGTGTTACATGTGGCACCGTGTTACATGTAACAAGAATGATGTGATGAATCCATCCATCCTATGTTTTCTGGTATGTCTGGTAATAGCCAATGGATTTGAGCAATGTTTAGCTGGAAATTAAATAATTAATGACAAACTATTAAAACATGGCTAAAACTGCAGATAGCATGTTTTTGTTTGGGAGTTTAAGAGCCAGAGCTTTTAAACTCCTCCTCCTCCTCCTCCTCCTAGTGGCTCATGGTGTCCAACGATAATTTACAAACAATCTTAATTAAAATGCATATTAAATTTCATCCCTCCACATACTCAGTCAACCACGCCCACTCAACTGGAGGAGCCACTTCCTTCCTTCTCAAGACCACACCCCTCTTTCCTCCTTGAGTGGCCATGGTTACCCCCAAACCTTCCCAACTACTCCCCTTGTCTCTCGCTTGGGGGAGTCTCGCCCTAGTCTTTCCACCCCGGCTACACCCTTCACTCCCATTATGTATGCAAGAATGCTGACTCCATGAGGCATGCAATCTGAAGATCTAAATTACAAATGAGATGCTTAAAACTGAATCTTTTAGATTTCTCCAGAAGATATTAAAAGCAATAATAGTCAAGAGCTATAAATCTTTCTTACCTTTTTGAGCAATGAATAGAACAATCTATGGTACAATATCAGTACTCTATGCACTACATTAGTTAAATACTGCTTTCCATAAGGATAGAAAGGGAGGGGAAAAAAGACAATAAGATGACTAAATTATATGACTCACCTTATTGTCTAGGAGATGAACATTTATCTTGTTCCCTCTTCATCATCTTTTGTCATTTGTTCTGACTGTGACAGTTTGGAGCCATACATTGTTTGACAAGTCAGTCTTGTGAGGTGCAGAACATCTCCTGTAAGGTTTTCATTGCCCTCAATTCCCATTGACTTCAATAAAGACCTGCAGGGAAAGAGCATCTTAATAACATCTTACATCTAGTCTTTTTGTTTTAGCCTCTCTTTGTGTCTAAGTTTGCCAGCGGTCCAGCTTTGAAAATGAGTTCTTGATTTTGCTCTTAATAATTTTAACCCCTTTTATTCCTAAAATATTAGTGCTGATTGTCTCAATGTTTATAGGTAAGAACTGGGGACATTTGCATGTTAGAAGGAGCAAAACTGAAGATGTTGGATGGAATTTTATAGCTTCTTGGGGAACCATTAAGGCTGCATTCCCATCTGTGGTGGAGAGACCCGCGAGGGAAGAAGCGGCAGCGGGGAGGAGCCAGGGAGCAGAAGAAGAGCCGGTGTGAACGGGGATGTGTCGCGGCTTCTCTCGCGCATGTCAGGGCAGGATTTTGCACCCTGACATGCGTCAGGGAAACCGCGGCACATCCCCATTGCCACCAGAGGGAAGTCACGGCAGATCCCCGTTCGCACCAGCTCTTCTTCTGCTCCCCAGCTCCTCCCCGCTGCCGTGTCTTCCTTCTGGGTCTCTCCACCGCAGATGGGAATGCAGCCTAAAACTCCTGTGCTTTTGTCCTGGTCGTTAACTTTTTAAGTGGGTAGCTGTTTATTATAGTTAGCCAGACATTGATTGTCATTCAGATGATCCAGCTTCAGGAAAGTGCAAGCAGTAAGCTCAAGCCTCTGCTTCAGATTCTTTTCTCCAGGTTTGCATGATGTTGGGCAATGCAAGGGTATCTCTATGAGTCACGTGGGATAGGAATCTCCAAGGTTATTTATTTAACTACTTGTACTGGGCAGTGAACAAAGAAACCTGCAAAATTGGTGGTATAACCTAGTAGATAAGTAGTGCCTGGGTGACCTTGGGCAAGCTGCTGTCTCTCAGTCTCAGTTCCCCATCTGTAAAATAGGAATGTATGTATCTGTGGGTGGAAAGAGACATGGGGTAGCTGCTTGGCAGCAGCCCAACCCAAGAAGGAAGCAGCAATGGAAATTGTCCGGGTTGGGCCATACAACATACGTGCCTATGGCCAGACCACTGGGGAGTCGGGAAGACACATGAATGTGACGCATGATGCACACCCCACTCATATGTTGTGCCCAGCGGCCCCGCCCCACCATAATGGGCAGCCATGGAGGCCAACTATGACAGGCCCAGATGTTATAGCCTGCTTTGGTCTGATCAAGTGGACCTTAGCTTGGGCTGTGTGACATGGGCATAGGCTGAGCGGTGAGAGCCTGGGCTAGTCGCCAACATAGCCTGGGGCAATCCAAGACCAACATCTGGTGGTCCAACAACAGATGTGCCGGTGGCCTGTAGGCCTAAGCAGGCCACCATCACGTTTGTTTTTACCCTCTGTCTCTATGTTCTCCTCCCTTTTCTTGTCCATTCTAGATGGTAAGTCTTTTGGGGCAGGGACCCATCTCTAATTACAGCTGTTCAGAGGCAGGCCCATTGCTGTCATTATAGAAGCGATGATTAATAACTGATTAATAATAATAAACAACAGGGAAGCCTTAGTTTGGTGGAGTGGTGGGGGAAGACTATACATGTATGAAGATTGTGTAAACTAACAAAGGCTCAACTTAGACAAATTAAGAATTAGACTGAACATAAAAGCAGCCATTAAATAAATTTATTGAATCAAAGGAAGCCTTTGCTCATTGATACAGCTTTTTAATTGGAACCAAGTAGTTCTTGCCTCAGTATGTTGAATTGAAAATTACTTTACACATCTGGTGCCCAATCGTGCTCTACAAGAATATCTGTTTCCATTGTATCTGTGGGAAGACAGTTTTGTGCCAGGCTAACTTAACAGGCAAACTGTATTTTGTAAGGCTAATTGTTTTAATAACAAAGGTCAACAACTTTATTTTTAATAAAAGAAAATTGTAAGAAAAGCAAAGATTATCTCTCTTTTTCCCATTCCTTTTTTTTTTTTTTGGTTGATTGGCTGATAAAGTTGTCTTTACTACTTTCAGGTGGTAAGTAATGTCCCCCTAATCGTGCTCTACAAGAATATCGCTTATGCAATGATCACTCTTGCACACAGCTCTACTGGGAGACCTCGCCATGGGGTCCTTGTTCTGAAGACACCCTGGTAACTGCCCTCAACGCCACCATTAACTGGAATGGTGAAGCTACTTGTGGAGTGGGCATTCAGACTAGGAAGGTCTTTTGCATGAAGAATAATTCTGTTCAGGTCACAACTAAAAGGTATTATTGGGAAATACATGCACCTGTCCTGAAGACTATATAGTGGTTATTGGGTGGTTATTTGTAGCTAGGTGCTGTAGATAAATGGGTGCGGAGAAAAGTGCAACTTTGTAATTATTGATATTTCTTGCAGAATACTCAAGCTGAAGCTACTGAAAACCGATCCTATTATGACAAACTAGTGTATAGATCAGGAGTGAGGAATGTTGAACCCTTGCAGGGGCCATTTACAAAATTAGTACAATCTCCAAGAGCCACATAGAAGTTGGGGATACTTGAGGGGTACAGTCAGGAAAAGGAGAGTATGGATCTGTGCCATGAAACTGTTCCCGCTCCTTGTGTACATGTCCTCATCTTTGCTCCCTTACCCTAATCAGGGTAATAATTTTTCTGTGCTTGGAAGAGTAACTGGATCCAGGAGCCTGATCCAAGGGGCCAGATAAAAAGCAGCTTAATTTGGCCTCCAGGCCTGAGGTTCACACCCTGCTTCCAATATAGTTATGCCAGTTTTATTTATTAATGTAGGAGAGACTCACAATGCAGAATATGTGTTTCTGAGTGACTTAGAATCATTAGTATAACTACTCTTGCAAAAAGTGTGAACAAATATTATGTAAATATTTTGGCTAAAAGTGTAGATGTGAATTGAATGAATTTTAACAAAGCCATGTCAAAAATGACAGACTAAATAAAGTTCACCTCATGTTTACACTTAAAAAGAGAAAGCCACATGTACGATAACATTATATTGTCTATTTCTATTTCGACTTGCTGAATGTGTTAACACCCAGTTTATTTAGCACAGTGCATTACCTACACATCTGCTTTGCTTTAGCAATGCAGAAAATGAGTCGCACAGATGTTTTCCCTAATATCAAAAACACAAGACATTGCTAATTACTTTTTTGCACTGTTAATGAGCCTAGAGACTTACAAGCTAGTTTTAGTTCTTATTGTATCTCTCGAAACAATCCTGCTAAATATGAGCAGACTGTCTTGACTTCAGTAAAGTTAATTAAAATTCTTGAGGTTAATGAGATTAATTGAGCAAAGAAAAGGATGTCTAGTGTCCATTGATACACGGGAAGTTTATCAGCATTAGCTTATAGCATTTGTAGTGCCATGCAGTGTGTAAAATAGTTACTTGTCCCTTTCCCTCATGTACTACTCTAAAGGGAAATTGAGCTGAAGTAACAAAGTAAATATTCTGAAGGAGTGAGTGGGAGGTTGGATCTCAGAAGAGTGTTTAAGGAGAAGGAGAGTCTTAATAGAGTAAAGGCTTGGATTGTAGGGTGGATAAACTGGAAATTACAGCCACTGCTGTGATTTTCAAAACTTCGACTCTCAGAAGTAAAAAAATATTTCCACCCTGTTTCACTGTAGATGTATAAATATGTCAGAACTATGTTAAAGAGAAATGGAACAACTCATGGTAGAAAATGCAAAGGCCATAAAGGGAGGTTCTGACTGGAATGATGCTGTTTTTCTTTCTTGTACTTTTCAATATTTTTTTACAATAGCAAAAAATGAAAAAAGCAAAATCAGACCTCAGAGTTTTCTGAAGTATGTTTTAAACACGTATACATACACAGTCACACACCCCTGCTCTCCTATGAAATGTTTGATGTTTCTTCTTTAATTCAGAAAGCAGGGGTGTATGACTGTGTATGTATGTGTGTTTGCTTAAAATGCACTTCAGAAAATAGGTTTGATTTTGATTTTGTTTTTCTTTTCATTTTTTGCATTTTCTACCATGAGCTGTTCCATTACACTTTACACTTGAAAGCAGTTCTGATATGGGCAGCACCATTTTGTCTCCCCCTCCACACCCACCGCAGCCCGTGTGAAAAGGACCTTTGAGGGGAAAGGGAAAGCAGCCGTTGAAGCTTAGACGTCTCGACTGGGGCCACTGCGGAGCAGGGCTCTGCAGCGCTCCCGGCTGGGGCCTGTCATTTTCAAAGGCCAGCTGGTACAATCATGCAGCCCGTTGGTCCCGTTCAGGCAGTATCAATGCCCGAATAGGCACCGAATAGGCACCCCAGATTCATCAGGGCTGCCTGGATTTTCAGGTGCCTGGTTGCAACTCTAGTGGAAATCTTCCACAAAAATGGAACAGTTGTTTCAACCCAACCCTAATCTTTGATATACTTGATTAAACTGATACTTTTAACCGTATCTTTTAGAAGTATACTTTTTTTAAAAAACCTTGTGTTTGGCAACGTTAATTATTAATGTAGTTTTACGTATAGCACATAGCTGTATTAAGATGAGACTATTTTTTGTTTGTTTCCTACCACACTTTATGAATAATGTCTTTAAAATCCTGAGATGATAATTGTTGGTTGTATATGTTCTTTCCAATTATGGGTGTTTCTCAAGCAATCTATCTGGTTGGAAGTTAATGTAGATTATGAAAAGCTAATTCACTTTTTACTGTCCCATTTAGAATCGCTAATGTTCCTTGTCATAGAGACTGTCCCTTGCCCCTCCCTCTTGTAATGAAAACATGGAAATTATTACATGTTCATTTTTAAATTAGAATCTTCATGTTTTAATTTGAGCTTAAAATAGACTCTGATGATCTGGCAGCCAAGAATTGTTGGAGTGGCACCATGTCTTAGTCAAATCCTCTTTTCTAATTTTTTAAAAGAATAAATACGTTGTTTTTTTGTTTCTGTGCCCAGCCCTCCTTTCATCCTTTCATCATACGGAAGTTTACTCTCACCCTGTTTGGCAAAATTAGGCTTTTATTTACACCTGTTACTGCACTGAAGTTAATGGAGTTTCCTGATTATAAATGAGAATAAAATTAGGTTCAGTACACAAATGAGAGTGTGTAAGTAGCCGATAGCACTGGGAGGTTTTTTTATATTATGATTATATTTCATTTATTAATATAAAATAATGGCTTGCTGTACTTTGTGATTTGGAATAAGGAGTTAATCGAAGGGAACCGTTGTTTTATTACTTAGCCAAATGTTTTTCTGAATACCGTTTTTTTTTCTTTTAGGGACTCTCATGTGTTGTTTTTGCAATTGTATTGATAGGTGTCCAGATTCCACCAGACCTGAAACTGCGCGACCATGTCTGCAGCTATGCAAAAAAGATTGTGTGGTTACCCCTTTCAGTGAGTGGACAAGCTGCCCTACTACTTGCCAACATGGTAAGCTACTAAAAAAAATACTACATATTATTTGAAGGGAGCTGGTCATCTCCACCCTCACCCATACTAGTGAGACTGGCACGACGTGTTAGAAGAGATCATGACTCGGGGTCTTGGTGCCGGCAGAATTATTTTCAAGAGTGGGGCAGGAAGGTGCAGGAGAGTCGCTTGTCGCCTGACCTTTTCCAAGTACTGTGATGACATAATGCTCAGAAAAGAGGTGTGATGACATCAGATAGGGGCAGAGGCCCCACCCCTTTTCTGGGTGTTGGGACACTTGGAAGGGGTGGGGCCAGGTGGAAACTGAGAGGGGGGGAGGAGTTCCCTCTCCTGGTGCCCATGCTCAGGGTGCAATCCTCCACCATTATTAAAGTCGGGGGCAAAACCCCCATTGACTTTAATGGCAGAGGGTTACCTGTCATAGATTGCTCATAATATGCATTAACTTGTGTAGATTTAGGTAGGAGAAAGCAAAGGGGAATATGTCCGATAAAACAGGAATTTAGGTCCTTACTGTAAATCAGATCATTGTTTAAACAACTTTTTGTTTCGATATGTAAAAAAAAAAAAATTCTTGTAAACTCAGCTTTGTTCCCTTGGATGTCCTAAGTCAAGCTGACGATCAGCATTCCAGCTGACCATCTAAAAGTGCCATCTCTTAGAATTCTGGCTCTGTCACAACTGCTCTCCTGAAAGCATGTTCCCTTGAAAGTTTCATATCATCTCTAACATTTTGAGCTATGTGGCAAAAGGACTGAGGAGCAGAAATCCCACTGAAGATACTTTTTGGAATTCTCCTCTTGTTTATGTTCAAAAGCCCCCTTCGCCGCCATAATGGCGGCGACGGGGTAATTGTCCGGCCCCCATCCATGGGAGGTGGAGAAGACCGGAGGTGATCGGAGCGGCCGGGCACTGCGGCGTGCTTCCGGCCGCTGTAGAATCTGCACGGCAACAGCGGGGTGCGCATGCGCAGAGACGCTGCGCGTTTATCATCATCTGGCCCCGCCCTCTTGACGCGGGGCGGAGTCGCGCTGGCCGCATGCGAGCGGCAGTTGGGATTTGAGCGCGAAGCAGCCCACCCACCTCACCTCTAGCACTGTGGTAGTTACCGGTTGCCCTTAAGGAGCAGAAGGGGAATTTTAGCGACTAGCCTGATTTCAAGGGTCGCCCGTTTTGCCCCTTCAACAGTGCAGAATAGGTTAAATAGGTTTATTAGATTATTATTTGGCTATAATTCTTAATTATAATAGTTTTAATTTGGAAAGTGAATTGGTTAAGTGGACTGTAGAACGTGCTATAGGTCACGTACAATTTGTGCAATTCGATGGACAGATTTTATTTATCATAAATGTCACACTCTGCGGGGGTCCAGTATGCTATAGTAGGTCAAATAGGTTAGGAATTGAAATGAGTCATCTCCTTAAGAGATGGGGAGGTGACACCCAGTGCCAGGCGCAGGCAGTATGCACTGGGGTTATTTACCTGGGAGGGGTACTGCAGTTTCGTCAGTAAGTACCTGCACGGTCTGCTGACTTAGCGGGTACCTACCTCCTTACTCAAGCCCACAGTTGGGATGCTCCCCCTTTCGGCCAGAGCCAGGGTGCTGTCGAAGGGGAGCCTTGTTTGTGATGGAGCTGGCACGGGAAGGCACATCCCGGCCAGTTTCGGGTTAATAAGAGTTAATTAGCTAGCATACTGGACCCATATTGCGTGGGCAATCACCCACCGTCTTGATAACTATTAATAAAGAGTGTGGCCTGTTTAATCCAATACTTGGTCTCTGTGTCTCATTGGGGGGGTGCTGCGACAAGAATAGATTAGGTGTGAGGGAGGGCACAGAATGCCATGTGCAAAGCAGCCACCATTCCTCTGAGAACCCTATATTCTCCAATATCTTCATGGGGAGCTTCCCTCCACTCCCACTGATGGCTACTGGCCCCTTTTGTGGCCCACAGAGGCTGTAAACTAGCTTGGCTCTGCTCCATATGTGAACTGATCCTTTATTTTATTTATTTATTTATTTTACAAATGTAACCCCCGCCCCTCCTGCCAAAGCAGCTTGGGGCCACTAACAAGTATAAAGAGATACAATGCAAATATAATAAATACAAAATATATAAAAACAATACAGTCCACAATGGGGGATGTCAACGAATAAACCCCCCCACCAACCCTCAACTCCCCACCCTACCCATCTCCCTCACTTGAAAGCCTGGCAGAACAACCAGGTCTTGCATTGTTGTAGAAAGGAGGGGAGGTCCAGGGTCACCCGGGCCTCTACCAGAAGGGGTCCCACAGCCTAGGTGCAGCTACTGAGAACGCCCACTCCATAGTTGTGTTCCCCCCCCCCCCAAGCTACTCAGGGGACTTTGAGAAAGGCACTCCCAGCGGACCACAGGGGCCGATTCAGAACTCAGGGGGGTGAAGTGGTCCCCCAGATAGGTGGGGCCCAGGACATAGGGCTTTATAGGTAAGCATCAACACCTTGTATCAGGCCCACAGTCAGTGCAGAGCTTAGAGCACTGGTGTAATGTGCTCACGGCAACCCATCCCCGCTAGGAGGCGGGTCACCACCTTCTGCACCAGCTGAAGTCTCTGAACCGTCGTCATGGGTAGCCTCGCGTAGAGCACGTTATAATAGTCTAGTCTTGAGGTGATGAAAGCATGGGTGATAGTGGCCAGGTCAGAGTCCAAGACATATGGCCAAATCTGTTGCATCAGATGCAATTGGTGAAACACTAGGGATGGGTGAACAGATCGCAGTTCGGGTTCGTCCGTTCGGTTCGTCCGTTTGGTTCGTCCGATCGGTTAGTTCGCCGGGTTCGGGTTCAGCTGTTCGGCTGTACGACCGTTCGGTTCGGCTGTTCGGGAAATGTTATGGGTGGTTTTTTTATATGATTTTTTGGTTTTTTATTGGGTTTTATATGGTTTTCTTTTGTTTTTTATTTGGTTTTTTGTTTTTATATGGTTTTTTAAAAATCTAATATTATATATATATATATATATACATTAAATCTAACTGCTATTAACTATTCTAAATACTGTGAACTAAATGGATTATCTAATAAGTACACAGGTCTACTCCTACAAACACTAAAACTAAATCACTAACGCTATCTCTATCACTAAGCTAGCTCCTACAACTACTATCCCTAACCTATCTATCTATCTCTCTATATCTATATCTCTCTCTATATGGGATGGGGGGGGCGGGAATCACAAACACAAGGTTTCAGTTTAAGGTTTAAGTTTCATTTCAGTACAAAACTGAAATGAAACTTAAAGCAATCTAATAATCCTACTCAACGCCTGCTGTTCAGGAACAGTGACTAGCTCAGAAGGTGTTGGGAAGGGGGGAGGCAGATAGTTTCATTTCTTGCAAGCCTCTCCACCCCTGGTGCCTGGAAGTCTGCTCCTTGGTGACTAGTACTACCCCTCCCTGTCACCTTACAGTGAACCTTTTTTTGCCACCCGAACGCGATCCGAACTGACCGAACTGTTTGGCCATTTTGTCGTTCGGTGTTCGGTTCTGTTCGGTATGTTAGGGTTTGTGTTCGTGTTCGGTCGTCCAAACAGGCCGAGTTCGGCCGAACTCCGAACTTCCGAACCGCGTTTGCCCATCCCTATGAAACACACTTCTTGTCATAGCCCCCATTTCGATATCCAGGTGGAGCTAGGAATTGAGGAGCACTCCTGGACTACGAACTTGGGGAACCAATGGGGGGCAAACCCCATCAATGACAGGGGATGCCACACCCACTGCTTTACCCACTAACATCACCTCCGTCTTGTTGGGATTCAGCTTTAGACGGCTAACCCTCATCCAGGCCCGCACAGCCGCCGCACACCGAGTAAGCACCAAGACTGCCGGGTCTGGGTCGGATGAAAAAGTGAGGTAGAGTTGTGTGTCGTCAGCATATTGATGACACCGAACCCCAAACTGTTTCATGACCTCGCCCAGCGGCTGCATATACATGTTGAACAGGAGAGGGGGCAAGATAGAACCCTGCAGGACTCCACACGAGAGGTCTCAGGGGAGCTGGTTCTTCCAAGGTGGCTCAGTGGAACCCAGGACTGTGCCTCCTCAACAGGATTAAGCCTTAAGTGTTTAAACCATCAAATTCCACTCATCTTAAATTGACTTTATTTGTACTGAATTCAAGAGAGAAAATATGGCTCTAAATAGGACTTTTGTGAGTCTGTCTTCTGGGCATGCAGTCCTGCAATTTTTACCCAAGGAGAACTGTGACTACACTCCTTGGCCTCTGTATGGATCAGCCCACCAAAGGGGCATGGATCTTAGCCTCAATATGATGTTGCAATGAGCCCAGAAAGGAAGGTCTGAAATGTACTTACTATGCTTAATCACATAAGAGTTCTGATTTACAGGAGGTGGATATGGAAGGAGCTTTTTATAAAGTGTTACGCTCTCAAGGGTCTTCTGTATTACCTACCAGCATAGTTCACAAATCCTTGCTCCTACAGGTCTCTTGCAGGGAGAAAGAGTGAGGAGTTAAAACACATTGGGTGTTTTCGGATGAGATGCTACCCTACCCTACCCTACCCATGAGCCACCGAGCCACCTGCCTGTCTGAAGGTGGGGCAGATGGATGTGCTCTCGCAAACCATGGAACACCCACTCTCAGCCACTCCTGGAGTAATGCCCGGAAATCCAGAGTGAGCTTAAGAACATAAGAAGTGCTATACAGGGTCAGACCAAGGTCCATCGAGCCCAGCACTTGTCTCTGACAGTGGCCAATCTCGGTCACTTGGCAGTAGTATCCAATAAGTCACAATGGTGCAATCCCTTCCCTGTTGCTCACTCCCAGCTCCCGACATCAAGAGGTTACATTCCCCCAAACCTACCCAGCTAATAGCTGCTAATGGACCTGTCCTCCAGAAACCTGTCCGGTCCTTTTTTAAACCCAGCTATGCTACTGGCCTTGATCACATCCTCTGGCAACAAATTCCACAACTTAATTTGTGCGTTGGGTGAAAAAATACTTTATTTTATTTGTTTTAAATCTGCTAACCGTTAGTTTCATGGGGTGTCCCCCTAGTTTTAGTCATATCTGAGAGGGTAAATAAACTGTTCCCTATTTACTAGTTCCACACCACTCATGATTTTATAAACTTATATCATATCCCCTCTCAGACGTCTCTTCTAAAATCAGAAGAGCTCCAACCTATCCAGCCTCTCTTCATAGGGGAGCTGTTCCATACCCCTTATCATTTTTGTTGCCCTTCTCTGTACCTTTTGTATTTCTACTATATCTATTTTGAGATGGGGCAACCAGAGCTATACAGTATTCAAGGTGCAGTCGCAACATAGATTTATATAGTGGCATGATATTATTATTTTCAGATATATTCTCTAACCCTTTGCAAATAATTCCTAACATGCTGTTTGCTTTTTTGATGGCGGCTGCACACTGAGTTGAGGATTTCAGTGTATTATACACAATGACTCCAAGGTCCTTTTCCTGAATGGTAACTAGGGCTGAATGAGATTTCACCCTTCTCAAAAATCCCATTGAGAACAGGCTTCTTGACAAGTTTTTCTTGTCTTGAGGTTCTCGCAAGAGTCTTGAGAACCTCAAAATAGAAAAAATATATCTGTGCATGCACAAAAAGGACCCCCAGGCCTGTTCTACGCATGCATAGCCACTTTGTGCATGCACAGATTATTTGGGGGCATTTTTGAGATTCTCGAGAGAATCTAGAGTTTCTCATGAGATCTCACTGGGGCTGCGGGATTCTCATGAGATTCTTGTGAGAATTAATTTAATTCTCATTTCAACCCTAACTCCTGATTTAGAACCCAACATTATGTATATGTAGTTGTTTTTCCCTACGTACATCACTTTGCACTTGTCTACATTAAATTTCACCTGCCGTTTAGATGCCCAGTCATCCAGACTTGCAATATCCTCCTGCAGTTCCTCACAGTCTGCTTGTGTTTTAACTACCTTGAATAACTTTGTGTCATCTGTAAATTATATCACCTCACTCTTTACTCCTTTATCTGCATTATTAATGAATACATTGAACAAATCAGTCCCTGTACGGATCCCTGGGACACTCCACTATTTACTTCTCTCCTTTGTGAAAACTGACCATTTAGTCCTTCTCTTTGGGTACTTTCAGACATGACGCTAACCACCCTTTAACCACCCTTGGTGGTTATTTATGCATGTTGCAGGGCTGT
>QEPC01015142.1:2063566-2077689 GCA_003113815.1 Sphenodon punctatus | reverse complement strand
CCCACAACTTGTTTCTATCCCCATTATTTGTACTGCTCTGCCAGAGGAAGGAGGTTCATTCTCTTGTAGAGAACATGGCGGCTGCTTGGGTTTGTGTGTGTGGAAGGGAGCCGGAGACGTTAAGTCCTGACTATAATTTTTTTTAATTTAGATCAGATTTTCATCAATTTCAATAGGCCTGTTGCCAGACGAAGACTTTTAAGACAAGGTTGTAAGAAGGAGAGATCCTCTACTTCCAGATGTTCTATGGAATGGAAGAAAAATCTTAAACAATTTAAATTTCCCCAAATCTTGTATTCTGTGTGGTTTTTCCCAGTTGCTTGCTTGCTTTGTTTTTCCAGCACGGATGTATGTTATATACAACTTGCTCTGCTTGTCTCCTTTGTCAGAGTCTCCTTATGTTTTCAATTGGATCGAAACTGGAGAAGAAAGCAGTGTTTGGTTCTTAGAAAAATGTGGCCCAGAGTTTAATGAGAGGGGTATCGTGGGAGGGAGGAGGCAGGTGGAGGTTGGCCATGGCACAACCTAACGTGGTCAAGACCAGGTGGAGCCTTCTAGCCCCCCATTGTCCCTACTTTTGATTGCTGTCTGGCCAAAGCTCGCACAAGAGGTCTGGGCTAGGCAGGAGCTTGAAACCACTTGGCACCTGTGTTTCCACCTGGACATGGGAATATAGATTAAAATCATGTGTATATGAATTTTATATGTACTTGACTGTGGCGGAATGTTTCTGGAGTATCGGTGGCAGCTAGCCCTCAGGGAGAGGAACTGGAGTCCCAAATCTGTCAGCTGAGCCAGCCCTGAGGGGAATCTGTAAGACTGCAGCAGCCTGCCTGCCCTGTGGGCCTGGATGCTGTGAGATGAGTTAGTCCCAGGGACCCAGATCCATAAATTGGGCTCTACTGGCCTGGGGTCACTGCCATACCCTTCTACTGTGAGGGACGGCTCTAATGTACTTCTTTCCATCACCGAAATGCTGTGCCCAAATGTTGGAGGGGATCGCCATGGAGGTTCTTCCTCGTACTGGGCCTTCTCCTCCGAGGTTGTTAGTGGGTGACTCTGGGCTGCAGTCAATGGCCTTAGGAGCCTCTTGTGTGTGGGCTGCACACAACAGGCTTATAAGAACATAAGTAGTGCCATACTGGATCAGACTAATGGTCCATGAAGCCCAGCATCCTACCTCTGGCAGTGGTCAATCTTGGTCACTTCGGAGAAGTAACCAACAGATCAAAATGGGGCGATTCCAGTGGTGATTGGTGGATCCTGAGACTAGTGGCGCAGTGGGCAGAGCCAGCATTGGGCGGGGCCATCCCAGAGGTGGGATCCCAATCCTACCATCCCAATGGTAGGTGGGGGCCACCCCAATGGTGGGTGGGGCCACCCCCAACTTTGGAGATTTATATGGAATTTTACAGCCTCAGTTCCCCATCTGTAAAAACAAAAAAACCCAACAAACTATAAAAATGGGAATGTGCATGTGTCTGTCTTCCTTTTCCCCTCACCCGTGTCTGTCTTAGATTGCAAGAGCAGACTGCTGGGGATTGTTTATACACTGGCCTCCACACTCTTCCCTACAGCCAGCGCAATCCTCCTGATTAGTAAGCTTGGGTCCCAAAAGAGACCAGCCCACTTCCTAGCCCTGGATCCCAGTTCACTCACACCTGTGGATCCAGGCCCGTCTCCAGGGAACGTCTGTCTGTGCTTAGGGTTGCCATATATGCAGATTCTTAGAGGGCACTTATGAGATATACAGGCTGCAGGGCTGCATCGGCACCCATGCAACCTGTATATCTCATAAATACCCTCTAAGAATTTGCATATATGGCAACCCCGTGTGCTGACTCCACAGAGAGGCTGGTCAGGCTTTCACTCAGCCTAATAGGCAGGCAGTAGTACATTTTATTGTACTGGCAAAATGCCTTGACAAGTATTAATACACAACGGAAAACAACACTTGAACAAGATTTGAACACAATTTTTATTTATATATATATATAAAAAAAATCTCAAAGAAAAAAATCAATAAATAACAAATAAAACACAAACATATAAACATATGACCAAATCAGTTCCTGCCCACTTCCTTCTCAAAGAAATTGCTGCTATAGCGAATGATGCAACTGCCCAGGCCTTCCAAAATCCCGCTGGGAGAACCTGTTTCCTTGATCCTGGAGCCATCTCCCCAAACTCACTAGACAACATCCACAGCCTTCCTTCTCTTCCAGTTTTTCTACCCTGCAGCCTTTGCCCAGGTGCAGAAATAAGCTACCGTACTTTGTCACTGCATCCCAGAAAGAGACAAGGACACAGCAGTGGGTTTTAACGGCTGCGCTCTATTGCCAAATTCAGATTTAAACGGGGGAGATGGGAACTTCTCCGCTCCCTTATAAACTGGGTCCAGTTTTAACAAACAATAAGTAGGGCTACGTATTTTTCACAGCAAATTTCTAAAAAAAAAGTCATGACTTAGTCATGGAAAAAAATTCAAAAAGTTGCAAAAAAGTCATGAGTTAAAAAAAACCATTAGCTACATTAAAAAAAATAATAATCTATCTCCCTGAAGCGGTGTGGGTGTGACTTAAATTGTAAGCCCCAGGGCATTCAAATGGGGGATTAACCCCTTAGATTGTAAACCCAAGGGCATTCAAATTGGGGATAAACCCCTTAGATTCTAAGTCCCAGGCTATCCAAAGCCTTTGAAAAGGAGGCGTGGTAGAGGGAAAGTCCTCAAATGGGGGATAAACTCCTTGGATTGTAAACCTGTCCAAAGCCCCTTATACTGTAAGCCCCAGGATCCTGTCCAAAGCCTATCAAAATCCTCTTAAAAGAAGGAGTGGCAGAGGGAAAGTCCTCAAATAGGGCAGGGTTGCTGCCTTGTAAACAAGGTTCCTCAAGATGGCCCCAAACATTCTAACAACACCCACCATTCCAGCCCCACATGGAATTTTCTTATATTCCTACAAAGGGTTGGAAGGAACTGTCACTGTAAGGGGGAGAGTGCTTTTTATACTAGAGGAGCTCGAGACCATCAGGTGATCTGTTGTTTGACTATGGTGAGCATGCCATGCACAACCCAGTTGTGAGAATGTTTGGAGCCACTCGAAGAACCTTCTTAACAAGGCAACAACCTTCTGATAGCTCACTGGGAAGGAGTTGTTTGTTTACCAATAGCTTTATCTCCCAGTCTGATCACCGGTGTACCGCAGCAGCACTACTAGCAGGCAGAGGTCTAGAAGGGAAAAACTGAGAGCTTTCACAGCAGTCACGGGAAAAGGTAAGATGTCACAGAGGGAGCAATATTTCATGAGAAACATGACCACCATGAAAAATACATAGCCCTAACAATAAGTAACAATAACTAACAACAACTACGACTACTCAAGGCTGTCTCATACAGAAACAGAGATCCAGGAAGAAACCTTACAACCCTAGTCTTGTGAAAGGTTCAAATTCAAAATGCAAGGGGGTAAAAACACCCAAAATCTGCTACTTTGCGCAAGACAAAAAGAGTAGCATGGTCCATCCAGCTCACAAAATGGAGATTGCACCCCCTTCCCTTCCCTCCAGCCTATGGCCTTGGGCCAAATCGGAACTCTAATTCTATCAAAACCACAAAAGTTTTTTAAAAAGGACAAAGAATAAGCCTCCCCCCCCCCCCCCCNTCCATTCAGATCGCCTCATCCCATGGGCCCTCAAGAACTTACCAACAGCAGCAGGCAGGTTGAAGAGCTGTCTAAGAGGTCAAGGAGCCTCAGACATGCACAGCAGGCCTTGTGCTTCCTGGCTCCTCCTCCTCCCTTCCCTTCTCTCCAGTATCTAGGTAGGTGGGGCTCTTTCAAAGGAGCCCTCCCTGGCCATTAAATTCCACAGGCTAGAATTGCAATGGAACCCAATACCTCTGCACTGGCCACACTCCCAGGCTATGATGTTTTGGTGGGTCACTGAAAAGAGCCCCACTGCTCCTGAGCACTCCCTCTCCCTCCTGAGACTCTCTGGCCAGCACACTAGCACAGGCAGGGGGTGGGGCCAGACAGGCTTCACCGACTCCACCTGAAACTGACTAACAGATCCTGCCTGCCTGTTGCACTAGAGTCAGAGAGTGCAGCAGCAGTTCTTGGTATTGGCAGCCCCTAGTAATGTTTTTTTTTTTTTTGGGTGGTAGTGGTGGTGCAAAAGGGTATGGGGGCCCAAGGGGGGCAGTGCCCCCAGAGTCCCTATAGACGGGCCTCCCCTGGACGATTCATTCCCTGCCATTTCCTCCCAGTTCCTGACAGTCAAGGGTTATGCCGCCAACCTACTTGTCTAATAGCCATTAATGCACCTGTCCTCCAAGAGCTTATCTAATCCTTTTAAAAAACCCAGCTTTGCTACTGGCCTTGATCACCTCTGGCAACAAATTCTACAAGTTAATCTGGGCCACATGCTGGGCACCCAACTGTATACAGACTTTTCTGAATATGTCAGCCACTGCATTGTGTCTTAATTGCAATTTATAAAACATCCTGAACAGAAGCAGCCAATACTTGTATAGTTGGACTAAATGCAAGTTGATAAGAACTAGATAAGAGAAACACAATTTAATAGTTCTTTAGGTCTCCTGAAGTAAAAAGCTTGTGCACTAATCTATGATGGGAAATATGTATGTATGTATGAATGAATATTTATTAATGGCAAAAGCCAAATAATCAGAATAAATAGTTTCATACAAAAGAAAATACAAAGAAAAATACAAAAATTCAAAATAATCACACATCATAAGTACAGTTTTATTCTCATACATATAGTTGAACGATCAACAGAGATCATAACCTCCTTGAGGAAGAAATAAATACCTTATTCTGTACAGAACGTACTCCATCTAAACTTAACCCCTTTGGAGCTGTAGATGCCTTGCTCTTTCATGGAACTTGCTGCCGCAGAACTTGACCCCTGAAAAGATTTTAATGCTTTGCTCTTACATAAGACTTTCTACTATAAAGCTTAACTCCTGATTAAGCAGTACTGCATTGCTCGTTGCAACTCACTATGGCGTAGCTTAACCCCTGAAAAGATATTGGTGCCTTGCTCTTTCCAGAGCTTACTGCGGCAAAGCTTGACTCCTTATTTAGTGGTACTGCTTTATTCGTTGCAGTTTACTATGGCATAACATGGCCCCTGGATAAACAATAATACCTTGGCCCTCTCAAAATTTACTACATCAAGGTTAGTCCCCTAGGGGATAAAAATACATTGCTCTTAACAGCTTCCTTCACAAAACTTAGCCATCAGTGGAACAAATATTCCAGAACTTATCATGGTGAGGCTATATGTCTCCCATAAAAATGGCAATGCCTTGCTCTTGATAGCTTCCAACCGTAAATTTCATGACCTATTTATCAGATCCCTTCCAGCGATCTCTAGCTGCATGACATGCAAGAGCAGTCAGCACCCTAGTTGAATTATTCTTTAAAATAAGAGAATATTCTTTATCTTTTTTCGAGATACTTGAAAACACCAAGTTCCCTAATGAATGGTATCAAAAACCGTTCATGATGGGAAGTAATCTTGGTAGGCAAACATTTGTTTCATTTCCTCCCCCCAGGCAATACTACAGCAGTTAAGCAGTCGCGATATAGGATTATCATTCAGGAAGCTGCCAACTGGGGAAAGGAATGCCCAGACACCTTGTTTGAAGAAAGAGAGTGTGAAGACGTCCCTCTTTGTCCTGTATACAGGTGCAGTATGAGAGAATCTCTCAAATTTAGTTTAAAAATTTGTATTCATGAACTGTACTAGCAACACACCCTAGATTGGGCGGGACGGGGGGGGGAAGAGAAGGATGAAAGCACACCCTTTTCTTGACCCACAGTCTACGCATTCCAGGGCAAGTTGCTCTGTGGCCTATGGTGGCCATAGGATGCTTGTGAGACGAACAGCTTTACAAGGTACACCTCTTTAAAGCATCATGTGGCTTGCCCTGCTTTCTCTTCCCAACATGGCTCACCGTGGATCCCCGGAATACAGGGCAAGGTGCAGGGACACTTTCACACTCCCCCACCGATCCTTGTTGGATGTCTAGTGGAAGGTGTAGCCTTGAACTTGAGAGCCAAGGAACCTTGGATCATAGGCATGAACTCGCTGCGTGGCCTTGGGCAAGTCACTATCTCTCAGCCTCAGTTTCCCATGCGACAAAGTTGTTGTGACGGTGAACTGGATAAGGATTTTAAAGTACTTTGAGCGCTGAAAAAGTACTATGTAAATGATAATTGTCATCTGACGGTAAATAATAATTGTCACCACTCTTCTAGTGTAGCATGGCTTACTGAAGCAGGCAAACTACACCATTCTAGAGTTTACAATGTGACCGTGCAAAGAGAAAAAATAATAAGAAATAATTAATACATTTTAAAATGTTGCCTTTTCAGGGACTGCGGTCACTGAACTGTTTTCAGCATGTGGTTATCATGTGGTTTATCATGTGGTTAGTACAGGGAAAGCAATACTTTACCTTTCTACTCAGTCCACTGAGTAATAGCCATTTTTGGCTAGACCAAATGTTAGTGGGAGTAATTATTTACAATTCTTCCTAAAAGATTCTATGACCAACATACTACATAAAAATTAATAAATGCAGATGCCAGGGACATAGGCTCAGATCCAAGGTCCATGTGCTGGGTGCGTGTGCGCAGCTTGTACACACAATGTGTGCGTGGCACTGAGTGTGTGCAGTGCACACACTGTACGTGCGTGCTGCCTGAATGCAATAGATGTGTGAGCTGTGTTTGTGCAGCATGCCTATGCACGTATCTTGGATCGGAGCCATAATTTTCAAGTTGTCAATCACAATTTTAGGGCACATCATAAGAAAAATAAATATGAAGGTGATTTCCTGATACTTCTGTAAATATAGATCTTGAAATCAGTGCAAGTATAGGGCCAGGTGCTCCCTTGGTTCTTAAAAATATATATCACAACTAGAGTATTATTCTGTCATATGTAATCATAAGGAAGTGATTGAAAGGTGTTGCCGGGACCTATATAAGGAAGAAAGGAAGTTAAATGGCTAGTGTCACTGGAATACAGTCGGGCCAATCCCAGTCCCTGTGGACCTCCCCCATGTGTGCATGTGTGCGGTTTCTGCACTGTGTGCCGGCAATGATGGTGTGCATGCACAGCTACACGCGGGATACACGGGGCTTGGGATCCGCCCCAACGTTAAGATATTTGTGATATTTTAGTTGTGTATTTAAGATGTATAGATATGTCTTTGCTTATGTTACATGTATGTGCCTTCACTGTACTCTAATAACAGTGCACATGTATTTAATTCCTTGTTTACTATTATAGTTGGAAGACCCATAAATGGAGTCAATGTATATTGGTACCAGATTCGGTGAGACAGGGCATATTGGGAATCAATGAGGCATGTGGCCATGGTTTACAGTCAAGAGGTAAGCCTTATTCTCCTTTATTTTTTACCGTGGAGTTCATGAGAGGTGAAATTAACTCTTTCTCACTGTCAGAATTAAACTATTTGCTTTTCGTAGTTTAAAAGTTGATGTGCTGTACTTTAACAAGGAAGATTCTTGCTAGTGTTAGGGTTACAGCAGCCAGTGTGAGCTGGTGTATCAGGGTTGTTCACCTTTGGCTACGGTTTCTGAAAGAGGTTGCCAAGTTGTCTTGGGTACCATTCATGGAGCTCTACTTCAGTGGCTTCTGTCAGTTCCTCACTTGGAGGGGCGTGCACAGATAGCCAGCAGGATTCATAACCATTCTTAACAGCAGTAGTCATTGAAGCACTCCTGTCCTGCCTTGGACCAGCCTTAGAAATTGCAGGGCCCAGATCGAAAATAAAATATGGGGCCCCTGGTGACCACACCCCCTTCCTTGTGGCCCTGCCCCCTTGGGGGCACTCTCTATGGAGCCCTAGAGTTGCTCACGTTTGGGGCCCCTCTCGGAGAGAATGGTGAAATTAGGAGCCACTGTGGGGGCCCCAGAAGAGCATGCATTCGCCCTAGGTTGCATTATGTAAGGCTGGCCCTGGTCTCATCCTTCTGTCTTGCTCCAGGGCACATGCAGGGAGTAGTGGGAAGTTCCTCCCCTCTGTTCCTTCCAGCTGGTCCTAGAAGAGGGAACCAGAACTGCACTCAGAGTTGCCTGAAATCTTCCAGCTTTTGTGCAGTATTGTATGTGTATAGTTACAATTATTGATATTGTTTTAGTCCATGATCCACAAATGATTTGCTGGACTTCAGTGGGACGGTTCCTGAGAAAGTGATTGGTTTATTTATTTACTTATTTCTCAAATTTATAGGCTACCCCCTCCTACTACTGTAGCTCGGGGCGGCCTACAACACAATAAAATTACCTAACAATAAAATCCATACAAACATCAATATAAAAAAATAATAATATAAAAACAATACATGACTCACGGTGGAGTATAAAACCCTCCCTCACCTATCTCCCTCGCCAAAGGCCCAGAGGAATAGCCAGGTCTTATACTGTCTGTGGAAAGAAGGAAGGCTCGGGGCCAGGCGGACTTCCGTTGGGAGGGAGTTCCACTCCATCGAGAGTTTATGGGCCATGGCCTAAAAAAACAATAGATTTCTCTTTTAAGATTTATATTCAGGAAATAAGTTTGATATACTGTTTGGAAAACAAATGCATGCTTTATGTGGAATTCAGGTTTTAAATAAAATCATTTCTCAGATTTGGGAGTATTTCCCCAAACAGATTTCATGTTGACTATCATGATTCAGACTTGTTGGGCTTGTTGGGAGTTGCTTAGTTTAAAATGCTATTAAAGTTTTTATTTTTTTATTGTTTTTATTTTTGTAATAAGATAAAATTCTCATCAAGAACGTTCAGTGTTCAAAATATATGGAGTTGTTGGACAGACTCCTCTGAGCCAATGGGTCTTTTTAGATGATCACCTGCTCCACTTCTGCTCTGCTCCACCCCTGGGTGGCCCATCTGTGTAAAGAAAGACCACCCTGGGGTTAGGAGGAGCAGTAACAGAGCAGGCGCTGCCTGCTCCAAACCAGCTCCACTTGCAATGCTCCAGAACATCCCAGAGCACTGCAAGCAGAGCAGGCAGCCCAAACCTGGCGCACCAGCTGGGGGTGGAGCAGCGGTCCATCTACTCATAGACGGGCTGCTGCAGCTCTGCTTCAGGCTGGGGGTTGCTCCGGCAACTCCCATAGAGCTGTGAGCATCAGCCTAGAGTAGCTGGCGATCTGCCAGCTCTATGGTGTGCGGGAGGGGGGTGCCATGCCTGCGGACTGTGGTCTGCAGTGGCAGCCACCTCCATGCAAACTTGCTGCATCTGGAGCAGACCCGGTGGTGCCCTCTTCCTTCCCAGAGCAGACCCATGCTGGCCAGTCTAAAAACACCCAATGTGTAGTGGGGGCCAAGGAGCAGCACCACAGACACTACTACATGGTAATGAGAATAGCAGAAATTTCTGTCTGCTCCCTTGATGCCACGTTGCACCAACAAATCCATTTAGTTTATGGATCTGACGTGTCTTCCTTACTCTAATACTCTTGTAGAGATAGCAGAGTGAATTTCCAATGTCTTTTACGCATCTAATTTCCACTGTACATTAATGGCATGCAATTGCTATTTTTACCTCGGAAAGACAACTGTGCATTGTTGGGTATTGACTTCACAATACATATACATGCTATGAAATTCCACTGTGGCTTCCCTGGTCTCTTCATTCAGACACATGCCTACTGGTTTCATTTTTCCATTAATTGCAGCAGCCTAATGATCAACCTTACCGATTAAGAGATTAAATAAACAACTTCGTAATTTGTACTCTTAACTAAAACCAGTTAATTTCTAGATTTACCATTGGAATGACTCTATCAGTAATTGAGGTTAGTTACATGATGACGGTTTCTAGTGAAACGTGTCTATTTTGAAATGATGTGGATGCTGCTATTAGATTTTTAAAATAAAGTACTTTCAGCCTGGCCCTAAATCCCAGTTCTGTTGCCATACGGGGAATTGGCATTCAAATGCCATGTCAGTCAGCTTGGAATGCTGTGTGGGACAAGCAACCAACAGGTGAAGGTAGCAATGAACTGACTTGCTAACATTTCTTTCTAATGTTTCCAGTTAAAGAGTAAAATTGATGGGGTGCTGAGAGGTCTCCAGGTAGCCCACGACAATCTTGGGATTCAGGGTGTCAAAAGCAAGAGGGGATTTTCTTTTTTCTTAAGCATCTAATAAGTGTGTGAGCTGAGGCCAGATTTCAGTTTAACTATTCTGCATTGGCCCTGAAGGAGACACACTCTGACTCTCAATAATTAAACTTAGACAATATGAAGTTTCAATTATAGGAGTGAAAGGAAAGAGTGAAACAAATTTGTATGGTTAAGAGGGTTGAGTGCAACAGATGGGAGTGATGCCAGGTCAGTGGCTAAAGATATTTGACTGCTCTCCTTCAATAAATTCTTTAACAAAAGGTTATTTTTATTGGCAAAAAATACTGTTTTGGTATCGTATCCTAGAAAGGACATGCCATTCTAATCTGCTCCTTTGCAGGGTTAGAGTTCTGTTCTTTAGTGATGAATTCCATCAGTTGCATAATCTGGGAACAAAGAGAGGAAAGTAGTCAATGTTAGTGTGTGGGCTGCAAAGAGATAGGGGAGAAATGTTGTTTTAGATTGATGATGAAAACGGAGAATAAAGTTATCTAGAAGGGCTCTGCCCACATGACCTCCCACAGGAGGATTCTAATGAGGGCTCTATAAACTGAAATGTCATTCCCAAATTTATTTCCCATTCCCTCTGTGAGTTGAAGATAATCTTTTTGTTCTACGAGGTGCATGAACTTGCTATGAGCTTCACCCTGACAACATTTGAATGCTATTAGGAGAGTACGGCACAAGTCTTTGCTCTGTGAAAAGCTGTCATGCTCTAAAATAGAGGCATCGAAGCCACACTTCTTAAGGGGCAAAACTGTGCAGCAGCTCCCAGGCTCAGCTTGGGGCAGGAAAGCACAGCTGTGTTGGGGCACCAGACAAATGTGCCTGCAGCCATAGAGCTGTCCAGCCGTCTTCACAGTCTGGGTAGGGTCGGAAGCACAACAAACATGCGGACAGCCAGCCCTGCCCCCACCATGCTCACAGAACCCTGCCCCCAGCAATGGCAGCCCGTGACCCTGCGGTAGGGAAGGCGGGCCAGAGCAACCGTGTTGGACCAGTTGGCCCACCTTGGCCTCTGTGAGCGGCCCTTTGTCAGGGCTGTGACTCGGAGATTTTCTGAGGACATAGTCCGGACTAGCCGTCTACCAGCCCTGGGGTAGCCCCAGACTAATATCTGGTGGTGCCAAAACAGACATGCCAGTGGCTCCTGCACCACAGCAGGCCACCATCTTGTCTGTTTTTACAGTGAAATGAAGCATAGTCTAACTCCCTGCAGTAATGTGAAAATCTAATGGCGGTGCATTTTTTAACAAAGCTTAATGCCGTTCCTTCTGTTTTACTTGTTTTAATGACAATTCTGTTATGGTATGTGACATTAGACAGACAGGAGGTAATCTACATGATTGGGCAGAGGAGCCATTGGGGATCAGTCTAATTTTCAGAAAAATATGAATTTAGAATGCAACAAGAATAAGAAAAGTCTTGTTGAGATGTTTCCTGCTGGCTGACATGACACGTCCTGCGACTCTGAGTAGAGGTGAGATGAAAGCAAGTGTTTCCATTCTGAAAGGAAATACTGACCTCTTGGAAGTGCTTGAGACTGGCCCATAACAGCTTTGTTCAGCTTGCAAAAAAATAACCAGAAATGACAAAAACAGCAGGAAAGCCAGTAAGTTTCTGTGTCAAGCGACTCTCAGTGAATGCCCTGCTTTTGACGGAAGCAACACTTGCCAAGATTTTTGTTTCAGGTCTAATGATGAGCTTCTCCACAAAGCTCAGTGAAGCTGTACTGCTGATTTTGCTGTCATTACTCCTGCCCTTTTGCAATCTGCCACAGAAGACTTGCGTTCTGGACTCAGAAGCAAATGTGGGTTTTCAGAGAAGCTAATGGAGCCACTCTGCTAGGTCCCCCCACTTCCTGCTCCCCCGCCTTCTTTGCCAGCCCTTGCTCAGGCTGGATTAGGTTTGATGAGGGCCAGGGCTAGTGTTGCCAGTGCCACTGATCAGCTGTTTGGTGGCAAAATCCCCTGTCAAACAGTGGATGGGGAAATCAGCAGCATCTTCTCTGCCCACCCAGAGCAGTGCCAACCCTGACAGGGGAAGTGAACTGTGCCCAAGGTTGGTGCTTCTGAATTAGTGCTGAAACTCGGTCCTCGGTTTTCCTTGGAAAACACTGAGAACCGAGTCACTCAACTCGATTTTCCGAGTTCTGAAGTTTCGAGGAATGATCCTCAAAACTTTGGAACTTGGAGAATCCGAAGCTGAGTGCAGGGAAGGGGGGCAGAGGCTGGTGCTAGGCCCCTGCTGCCCCTTCCCCAGCCACTGCTGATCAGTGAGAGAATAGGCTAGTGGGGGCCAGAGGAAGGGCCAGAGGCCTAGAGGAGGCTTAGAGGTGGGGTGCTTAAGGGGATGGGGGCCTAGCAGGGACTCAGGGGTAGAGTACTCGCCCTCCATAGGAGGTCCCCCATGACATGTGGTTTTAGGGTGGCCATACCTCCCCTTTAAGAGGACACTTATGAAAAATACATGTTGTAGGGCTGCATTGGTTTCAGTGCAGCCCTGTACCATGTATCTTTCATAAGTGTCCTCTTTTAAAGGGGAAGTATGGCATTGGCCACCCTATGTCTCTTCCTCTGAGGCAGGTAAATTTTTTTAAAAGGGTGAAAAAGCTGGGCATGCTCAGAAGGTCCAAATGGCTTCTTCTGAGCATGCTCAGACCTTTCCAAGCTAGCACTGGTAGTGTCAGCATGCTGCAGGCACCATCTTGGAAAGGTTTGAGCATGCTCAGAAGGAGCCATTCCTTCTAAGCATGCTCAGTTTCCCCCCTCACTTTTTTAAAGCTTACCCAGCTCAGAGGAAGCCATGTGTCGCCAGACCCCCTCCGGAGGGTGAGTACTGGACCCATGCTAGGCTCCTACCCCCTCTTCCCTCACCCATTCCCTCCCCTCCCTGACTTCCTATGGCCTCTGACCCCCTCCTCACCTCCCCCCTGCCCTCAGAATTACAGAGTATTTTCTAAGGGTCCTCGGACCGGCCCACACGCTCGGGGAATATTCGTGAATATTTTTTTTTAATATTCGATGCAACCCTATTCTGAATCCAGTTACGGTGAGGACTGGGCGAATATCAGCAGTAGCAGGATATGAAAGAACAAGCATTGAAAAAAATTAAGCACCCTCCTTTACCACTTAATACAGGCAGGGTGTCCAATCCCACTGCTACCTGTACTCAACCTGTTCTGGTCCTCAGTAGAGCTGTGTATGCACTACCTGATTTGCAATTTGTGGGTCGAATAACAGACACTACTTGCCTAGGATCCAATGAGTACCTGGTTTGGATTTAAAATGGGGGAAAGTGCGTCTATGGTTTCTAATTTTATCAGCCAGCTGTTATAGGGAGGGCTTCGGCAAGCAGTGGCCAGCATAGAATCTAGGACCCTTTCTTGTCACAGTTGTTCCAAAGCAGAGCAGCTGAGCCTCACCAGAAGGGCACTTTCAGGGCACTAACTGTAAACTCTTTATATGACCAGTATCAGGGTGCGAAATTTGCAGGTGCCTGGGAGCCACTGGCACACAGAAATGAAGGCAGTGGGGCACGAATGGTTTAATATCAGGCTAAAGTCTGGCGACCAAATATTTTTTTTTGCTTCCGGAGTTCAATTTGAAATTTCATGCCCTGACCAATATACAGTGCTCATCCTCATGACCGTGCCTTCTACCTTGGGGTCATCTTTGACTCCTCTCTCTCTTTCTCTGCTCACTGCCAAAACATGTCATTTCTTTCTCTATAATAATGTCAAAAATCTTTCCCTTCCTGTCTGAGCACATTGCTAGAACTCTAATCCATTGTCTCATCACATCCCGCTTAGACTACTGCAACCTGCTTCTCACAGGTCTTCGACTGAGCCACTTGTCTCTGTTCCAGTCTAGTCAAAATTCAGCGCAGAGACTCACCTTCCTTGCACGCCATTACAACCATGTAACC
>QEPC01015142.1:2020868-2062124 GCA_003113815.1 Sphenodon punctatus | reverse complement strand
CTGCTGGGGAGGATCCAGAGTGTGGTGATGGGAACTTGCTCATTGTCTCTTTCGGACCTCCCTTGTGAGGTTCTGCAGGATTTCATCTCATCTCCCTCAGAGTTCTATGTTATCTCTCCTCCCAATTAATATGTACTTGAGGCCACGTATCTGAGATTTTGTGGGGGGAGGAATTTAGGTTGTATATTATAATGTGTATTTTTGTTTCATCAACTTCCCAGAGACTATAAGAATTGGGCAGGCTATAAATACATATTTTTTTCTGATTATTGGTGGTAAATTGTAATAATTTATATCTAATTCACTTAATGTCTTGACTTTTTTAAAATAAAAAATGTATTAATTTTAAAAATATTACTTTTTACATGTAGCCCAGAGCACTTATATGGCTTGGGTTTGGCTCAGTGGAAAAATTGTGCAGGTAGGGGAAAAATACCTTGCTGAATCTAAAGTAACAAAAAATGTACCTGTCCTTTTAAAATTTATGAAGGAATCATTTGCAAGCCGGCCCCTGAGATAGGGTAGCCTACAAGGAACCTGGATAGATAACATAGATAGGGACATAGAGATAACATTTCCAAGAATAAGTGCAGAACTCTATAAGCTTTTCTGTTGCTGGGTAGCTGTCACTTTGCTAGGCAAGTGACTGATTTACTAGAAAGTGTCCACACTGTGAGAAAATTGCTTCTGCTTCAGATGCCCTTCAATGACTTTACTGCTTTCTGATGTCTTTGATGGAGGATCCTCAAGAAGTGATCTCTTCAACTATGACATGATCACCTGCCTTTTAAAATGTAGATTTGGGGGAAGGGAGGATTGTGACTCCATTACAAGGGGATTGTTAGTATTTAATTAGTGGGTGGATAGCCTGTTTTATGAAAGCCTCTTTGAAGTATTTTTCAAAAGCCACTATATAAAGTAAACACTCATGTATTAAAGACCAGAGCAAACATAAGAAGCTTTCTCTCAAAAAACTAGGCTTGTGCACCAGAGATCCAATTTGTATTTTTTTTTGTTTTTTATTTTTCATTATTTTATTTCTTTTCGTTTTTTGTTATTTCATTATATATAATTAATTATATCTTTATTAAATTTTGTTATTTTCCCCATTGATTTCTATGAGAAATTGATTCCTGGCTGTAACTTCATTTTTTATCCAATTTGCTTGATGGTTGGAACCCAAGGGTTCCTCCCTGCTAAATTTCATAAAGATTGGATGAAGGTTGCCAATTCTGCAAGCAATTGTTTGGTTTTTTTGTTTATGTACACATTTGCAGCTATAACGTCTTTGTTTTCCATGCAATTTGGGTGAAATGTGTACTTATACCCCTCCTGAAAGGGGACCATCCTTGCCAACTTTCAGGAAGATTGGTTAAAGGGGTCTGATTTTATAAGAAATGTAATCATTTCATGGCTTGTGTACACATTTCCAGCTGTGGTGTCTTTGTTTTCCATCCAATTTGGATTAACTACGGATAGGTTGTTCCCCTCATCTAAGGAATTATTCCTTCCAAATTTCAGAAAAATGGAATAAAGGGCCCCAATTTTATAAGCAATGTAAGTTTTGTTATTTCAACAGAAGTTAAGCAGATATTAGTTCTGAAAATTTTGGAGAAAAAAATGAAATTTCCAGGACATAACTGGGACTTTATGGATCAAGGCACAGGTGAGGGAGGAGTAGACTCCCAATCTACACACAGGATGGACACATACAGCATGGATAATTGGCATCCCAAACACATGCTACAGCACTGTGACAAAGGATCCCATAGCGACTCTTGCCTAAGCAGATGCTTCCAACTTCCTGATAACAAGCGGGAGGGGTGGTGGTGTCTGATGGTAACAGAACAGGATGTGACAGTGTATCTCAATTTTCAGACAGCACCCCAGGGGGGTAGGACTTGTATGAGAGAGAGAAAGACATGCACTGGCAGGAGTAGCAGTGGGCAGGTGGCGGTGGAGGAGCCGAGCAGGCATGGGCATTGGTACCACAAGACGTGACAGGTTATCAGACAGAACCCCAGGGGGGCAGAACTTGTATATGAGAGAGATGTGCACTGGCAGCAGCAGCAGCAGCAGCAACAGCGAGCAGGTGGTGGTGGAGGAGCAGGGCAGGCAGGCATGAAGATGCCACCTGACAAGTCAGAAACTAACCCAGAATAAGAGGGAAAAGCCTGGCTGTGACAATATAAATCTTCACAGTTTCCTGACCACAACCCCTGTGATTGGTTCTGGGAGGTTGGAAGCCTTGAGAAATCACAGGGTACCATGTGAGTGTCTGAGACGTAGTTGTGATACTTGTTGGCCAGCGCAAACATCAATCATGTCTCCTGGCTCTGTGCTGTTTGCTCCCCCCTCCCTTCCCAGGACTGTAAACTACTTTTTTCTCTCCTAAATGGTTGTCTGAGGATCAGGAAAATTTGGCTGGAATTTGGCAGGGATGGTCCCTTGCATGAGGAGTACAGAGTCCAGATTTCATCCATATTGGATGGAAAACAAAGATGTTACAGCTGGAAATGTGAGTGCAAACCACAAAACATACATTGCTTATAAAATAGGAACCTGTTATCCAGTTATTCTGAAACATGGCACCTATGATCCCTTTTATGAGGGGTACAATCTGTCCGAATCCCATCCACATTGGATGGCCAGAAAAGATGTTACAGACAGAAATACATCACAAACCGTAATGCTTATAAAATATGGACCCTTCATCCAATCCTTCTGGAATTTGGCACCCTGTTCCCTTGGTTGAGTGGTACAATCTTTCCCAACATTACTAAAATCAGATACATAACAAAAACGTTACAGCCTAAAATGTGTGTCCCAAGGTCAGGAAATTACAAAATAATAACAAATACTGATTTTTATTATTTTGTAATTATAATTTTTTGTTATTATTACAAAAGCAATAATGAAAATGCTAATTTTGTTGTTTTTATAATAATGAAAATGACATGCATGCCCCTACTAAAAACTGGTTTGTAATAATACTATGAAAATTCACAAAATAAAGTTATATAGCATGGGCTAGACCAGGGGCGGGGAACCTTTTCTGTCCTGGGGGCCACACTGAATATTAGTACAAGCTCTGAGGGCCACATAGAGGTTGAGGGCGGGGGTGCTTAATGGGTGTATTCAAGAAAAGGAGGGCCCAACTCATGGATCTGTGCTGTGGATCTGTCCCCTACCCTTGTGTGCATGCCCTTCTCTCTGCTCCCCATTATCATGAGCTCAGTTTTTCAATATTTGGGGGAAGAGATTGGATCCAGGGGGCAGATCTGGGCACTGGAAAGGGGCCACATAAAATCTTGTCAAGGGCCACATTTGGCCCCAGGTCCTGCAGTTCCCCACCCCAGGGCTAGACTCTGTTCTGTGACACGTAGTATGTATTGTTGAATATCACTTTTTCTAATGCGTCCAAAGAGCCACCTACTCTCCCCTTCCCTTTTGCTTTATTTTTTACTTTCCATCAAATGTGTTATATTTACGCTCTGGGAAGCCTCCTATGAAATGATCCCCATTCACTTTCCTCCATCACAGATCACCAGAGTTTTCTCTGAAATAGAGCAGAAAATTGAATTCTCATTCATTACATTAGATATTAACAAAACAAATAACCTAGAATTCAAAATTCTGAGCCAGGTACCTTCTAGCACTCTTGGAAAGGCAAAACCGAGTAAACAAAATAAGCAGGACTGCCTTAGGCTCCTGGGAAAATGGCGACCAGATCATTTCTGATTGAAGCTGCTCATCCTCAGCTATCGTTGCACCTGATTGGTAACGAAGTGCCGCTGGGAGTAGTAGTCCAGTAACACCTTGCTGTTCTCAGCTAATCCGAGTGAGCTTCTTTGGGTAAAACCAGATGTGTGGGTGGTGCAGTGGTTCCCCGGCTCGGAAACTGCAGCTGACCTGGATCGGGGAGGGTCACCGGACAAAGATGCCTGCAGCCAGAGAACTGTCCTGCTGCTTGCATGGCCTGGATAGGGCAGGGAGCTAACCAAACAGGTGGGCAGCAAGCTCTACTTACACCTTACTCCCAGTGCCCTGCCTCCCACCGTGGCCCCTGCCCCGAGATGGGTATGACAGGGCTGAACACCTGGGCTAGTCCACATGGGCAGTTCTTAGTCTGAGTTGCGTCTTCGGACACTTTCTGAGGACGCAGCCCAGGCTACCCACCTACCTGCCACAGTGGGCCAAAGTGGGCAACCATCATGGCTGTTTTTACCCTTTAGGTCATAAGGCCCTTCTTGCCCTACTGACCAAGTTCCGGCTACTTGTTTATAATAAGGATATCAAATGAAGGGACTGTGAAGACCCCTTTTGCATGGTCTCCGCTGCCCATCTGACCTCCTATGAATCAAAGGAGGCTGTAGAGTTTTCCTTTAGAAGAATTCCTTTCTGCTTCAGCTGTTGGGCAGAAGTTGTCTGAAAGGAGAGGCAAGGTATCCGTTTCTGTTTAAAAGGATGAACCATCTGTGCTGCATTCCTACCAACCCTTGCTGATCTGGGTAGCCGGAGATATACTCTGATATTCTGTGTGATGTTAAAATTCGTTGACAATTGGTCTTTGGCTGGTTCCTTGATTCATTAGAAAATTTCATGTTTTCTTATCTGTGGTCACACATGCACAGTGGCAGGCTACTCAACGAATGTGGCAATACACAGATCCACTTACGATCTGTCCGTTTGTTTTCCAAGGCATTGCAGTAAATTGCACTGTCAAACTGGGTTGTCCACCTAAAAGGTTCCACAGTCCGGAGTCAGCCCCCCCAAACTCCTGAAATGGGCTTATCAGTCAAATTTGTACATGCTTCCTGGGTTCAGAGGAATTTGAGAACAGCGGAGTCTCTCTTTCAGCCTTTTTGGTGGATTCTTATGATAGCAGTTAGGACTTAAACTACAGACTGAGCAATTCAGCGGTATCTATATGATACCGGTTACTTGGGAGGTGGTTGTTGAGGAATAATCATTTGCCATTTAAAACATTTAAATACAACAAAAGGAAACAACATCAGCAGGGAACGAGATCTATTTGGAAGCCCTGGCAGGCTCGTTAAATAGGATATTGTCCTAGGTTAGAGTGGGGTGGGGGTCGGGTTCGTCCGGAAAAAGCCCGGCGACCCCTTAGTGGCAGGGGTCCAGTACAGAAGTTAGAATAGGTTAGAGTTATCATAAGTAAGAGTCATCTCCTTAGGAGATGGGGAAGCCCACCCGCCGGAAAGGGTATGGCAAGCGGCGGGGCAGCTTCCCTGGGAGGGGTGTTGAGCGAGTACGGTAGGGACAAGTATGGTCCCCCGCCTGTAGGCACCTTTATCCTTACTCGAATTGAAAGGATTGGGTTCCCCCTCGCCTGTGGCTGGGGCCAATGAGGGGGAAACGTAATGTTCATGTGTTGGGGTGGTAATTCGAGGGTACATCGAAACCACCCCTGTGTTTGTGATGTCGCCTTACTGTTATAAGGCAGTTCATGTACTGGACCCGCATCGCGCTAGGCGACTTACCCCCACCTATTTGTTTGATTTAATACAATTTGAATAAAGAGTGCGGCCGTTAAAACCCACCTTTGAGTTCTGTCTCCTTCGGTGCGTCGGCAAATAATCATTTGCCATTTAAAACATTTAAACACAACAAAAGGAAACAACATGTAGAGGAGTAAACATCAGGCTGTCTGCTTTTGAAGCCAAAAATTCTTGTGTTCATTCTTTTTGGTGTCTGAGAGAGCTATGAATTTTAGTTCCCAGGGCACCTTTACACGGTGTTGTACTGGTTCCCTTTTATTAATTATTATTATTATTATTATTATTAGCAAGCATTCATATAGCTCCAGCAATGTACCTGGCGCTTTACAAATTAATTGAATAGACACGGTCCCTGCCCTAGGGCTTACAATCTGAGAGAACAGGGACTGGGGGATCAGGAATGGACCAGATGCTCTGGGAGAAGTGAATTCCTATGGGTGATTCACCATCCATATTCATAATATATTTTTCCTGTGTGAGCTCATTTGCTTCATATGAATTGTTTGATTTCATCAACATAGGTTCCGTTGGGACCTTTAGTGCAATGAATGAAGTACACCACATGCTATGGTTGGCATGAAATATGTCCATTAAATTCAGAGTAGTTCTTCCTGGAGGTATATAACACGACGTGGGCTCAGTATTCTTACCATAAAACTCTTTATGGTCAGAAAATGAGGCAAAAGAAGGTAGCATACTATAATAAATTGTGGGCCAATATGGCTGTTGCATTGAGGGCAGGTAACTCGCATCGTTTTTGGCAATTGCTTAATGGTATTTTAAAACCTAGAGTACAGACCATCGGTTCTCCTATCCCAATAGCAATCTGGGAGCAATATTTTGGGGATCTCTATGATACCCCCCCCAGGAGGTTGAGCTAACTTCCCTTACCCAGCAGGATGGACCTGATGAAGTTGAGGCTGCCCGAAGTCCTCTTAACGGTATGCCTATTGTAATTTCACCCGCCCAAATCGAGGAGTTGATATGTTCCTTGAAAATTAATAAAGCACCAGGACCAGACAATCTTACAGTCGAGATGCTTAAGGCAGCCCCCTGGTGGTGGGCAGTGATGTTTTCAAAAGTATTTTCGAGCATCTGTGATGGTGGCAGTATTCCAGTGTCCTGGTCACGGAGTTGGATTGTCTCGATCTACAAGAAAGTCTCTAGCAAAAGCCCATCTTGCTACAGGCCAATAAGCCTGCTATCTGTTAGTGGAAAGCTGTTTGCAAAAGGCCTTCTTGTATACTTGGAACGCTGGGTCGAGGAAAAGGCCATTCTTCCACAAGAACAGTTTGGCTTTAGAAGCAGCAAATCTACCATCGATTGCTGCTTTCTATTGGAGCATATAGTATACAAATATTACAAAATCAAAAAAGCAAGCTTGTTTCTGGCATTCATGGATCTGACCAAAGCGTTTGACTCTATTCCACGATCTAGGCTTTGGCAGAATCTTAGAGTGCTAGGAATAGAGGAGAACTTGTTATCTCCAATTTTGCAATTGTATACTAATACTAGAGCAGGGATAAAACTTAGTCCGGGCCAGCCACCAAGTGATACTATCCCGATCAGGAAGGGTGTACGCCAGGGTTGTGTCCTGGCGCCGTTACTATTTAATATTGACATTTTGGATCTTATTAAGCATCTTAAAGCAGACAGTCCATGCACCAAAGGTGGGGGATAGCCAACTGCGTGTGTTACAGTTTGCAGATGATTTGGTGCTCTGTTCTCAGACTGAAATAGGGCTCAAGCGATTATTGGGCAAGTTTGGTGCTTACTGTAACTCAAACTGGCTGGAAATAAGTAGCCCAAAATCTAAAATTACGATGATGGGCAGACACTCCCCAAAGGCTAAATGGGTAGCCAATCATGCCCTGCTTGAGGTAGTCAAGCAGTTCACCTATCTGGGGATTACTTTTATGCATAGGGGTACTTGGGATAACCACCTGTGGGGAAGGGCAACCAAAGCCCTGAATGCTGCTCGTGGCATAATCAAGGCTGCAAGACTATCCCGTGGTGTGACAACCTCTGCCATTCTACAGGTTTATAAGGTGAAAGTGCCACCTTTGGCAGTTTTTGGCCTGACATAGTTCCCTACCCTGACCCCATAATTTTGGAAAGGGCTCAAAACCTTTTCCTGCGCCAGTTGCTACAGGTAGGTAGGAGTGTTCCAGCTCCAGTTTTGAGGGCAGAGACTGGGTTGATCTCATTAGTAAATCTGTCCAAAATAAGCCTGGTGTGCTACTGGCTTAGGATTCTTTCACAACAGGAGAGCTCACTTGTTTCCCGGGCTCTAAGGGAAGAATTCGAGTATACGGGTCTAAGGTCATGGTTGAAGTACCTGAAGGAGATGCTAAGCCAATTGGGATTCTCATTTAGCTACTTCACAGGAAAGTCCCTTAAAGAAATACAGAGGGAGGTCTGGGTTAGACTCCAGGACATTGGCCACCAAGATGATCTGGCAGCCCTTTCAGCATGGAAAGTGGCTCCAGGTTTGGGCCAAATCAAACTAACCTGTAACTATGAGCATTATTTGGACCACCTTTCTAATAGGAGTCTGCGTAGAATTTACACCCTCCTGCGGTTTCTTATGATTTAAATAGCTGCGGTTGAGGGGAGGTACACTGGAGTGCGCTTTGATCAACGTAAATGTTCTTGCAGTCTAGATGAAGTGGAAACTGTTGACCATTTTTTGATGAGATGCCCCCACTTTATGAGCTTGAGGGCTAGTTGGCTTGAACAATTATGCAAGGGCCCATCATATTGGGCCTTGGATCAGGGTTACCTTTTCCTTCTCGCCACAACAAATTTGGAGGATGTCTTCTCTGTAGCCTCTTATGTCTGGCTGGCCTTGAAGAAGCGGCAAGCAATTTGTGCAGACTAGAAGTTGGCTTAAACATAACAGGAAACTTGGCCCTGTAGTGGTGGGGCTGGGGTACAGATTGTTGTTTATTTTGGGTAAGGTTGCATTACGAGGATGAGAGGGCACACCTGTCCCCGGAATTACTAGCCCTCCCCAATACCCCATAGCAACCTCCTGACAGGAGGGATTGACAGGATTTTTGCTTAAATGTGCTGGTTTTATCTTTTGTATTTGATCGTCTATGTCGGTTATGGTTATATGTTATGTATGCTATGTTGTTTGTGTTTTGGCCACGGTGAAAGCCAAAAGCCAGAATAAACTTAAATTTCCTGGAGGTAGGACTGAAGCAGCAAATCCTTTTTCAGCGCCAATATTTCATTCTGCCCTTTTGGAATTGCCCACGACTTTCTGCAGCTTTTCCTCCAGCATTTCACTAATTCTGCACCCTTTGCTTTCCAACATCGGAATAATCTCGGATAGTGTCAGAAGAAACATTGTTCCACTACTTTCGCACAGTGACCGCATGTAGGAAAGTGCTGGCGGAAGTAGCAGAATGAAAGTAACAGAATGAACATCTTTATCGCACCATGCCGCTCATTGCAGAAGAGTTCTTTCTGTCGGAAACAGCTACCGTGGCGACTTGCCATTTCAGCCCTGGAGGCTGTTGATAATAGCTATGATAGAGTTGTGTTCAGAGTAGGGCTGAACCAAAATCTTCGGAAAACTTTGGAAACAGATGGGGATTCCGGACTTCAGTTCAGATTAGCCAGTTTCCGAAGTTCTGGGAAGCAAGGCTGTTCCCCGGGAAACTTTGTAAAAATTGGGAAGCAACTGCACACCTGTCTGACCTGGAGTTTGAGTCGAGAAGCTTCTGGAAATGAATGTTAGTGCCATATTTGGTAGGAGGGGGGTATGGAAGGGCAGTTGAGTGATGGTAAGCCAGTTGGCAAGTTTTAATGGCTGGCCAAGCCAGATGGCAAATTTTGATTGGCTTGCAAGTTGCAGCCTTGCAAGGCAAAAAATAAAAGTGGCTGCACACAGTCATTTTCCATTCTCTGGTGAATTTGGCTGTGTGCTACACTGCTAATATGTGAGTAATCGGCTGGGGTGTGTGTGCATGGCATGGCGTGGTTTGGCTTGACCCCCTGTCCATAGGCCCAGCTGGCACATGGGGGGTTACATTTCCAGCATGCCATGCTTTTAAAAAAAATAACAAACAAACAGGTGGGTGCCACATTGCTGCTGCCTGCTGCTTGAATGGCACTGGCAGCACCAGGAGACAGAGGGATCTCTCTGCCTGGCTCCACTTAAACTTGCCCCTGATCTGTTCAAGTTTTCATTGCCACAGTACCAAACCAAATCCATGCAAAGAGGGTGCCCCTGATGTGTGTGTGTGTGTGTTGTCTGCTAGCCTGGCTGGCTTTTGGTGGCATTTCATCTGCACACGGTTGCACTGTTTTGTGGGGTTGTGTGTTGAAATTGTCTTCTTTCTTACCAAGGCTCTGGCTGTCACATGGCACAGCAGAGCCTAATTGTAAAGTGTAAGTTAACTGTAACTTCCACTGTTCTCCAGCTGCTTTTAAGTTGGGATCATGAGGCCAGAGGGATCTCTTTCTGCCTGGCTCCAGTTCTTCTTGTCTGGTCTGTTCAAGTTACCAGTGCCACTGTGTGTGTGTGTGTGCGTGTGTGTGTGCGTGTGCGTGCGTGTGTGCGTGGTGGCATTTGTCTTCTCCATGCAGTTGCACTGTTTTGTGGGGTTGTTGTATTCTTCTTGAGTGAATGTCCCACTCTTGCGAGCCTGTTTTTCTGTGCACTGCAATAACTTTAAAGCAGGTGCACTCACTGCTGATGGTGGGTTATGCTGTGGGCACAATTTCACTACTGTTGTTTTTTCTTGGATTTCTGCACGCAGGTGCACTGTTTTGTGGGGCTTTCTGAATCTTGAGCGATTGTCGCACTCTTCCTAGCCTGCTTTTCTGGGCAGCGCTTTGGCTGTGGGTTCAAGACGTTTGTCAAGATGTGACCAGCTGGGACACTGGGAAAGTAGTTTCTTTTTGGTTACTAATATCAGGGGGAGGAGGGGGAGAGAGACTTGCCTTGCATAGGTGGGCTAGGCACGCACACAATGGAGGTTTTCTTTTGTGAGGGATATCTTGAAACTTCCTAGGGTGTGATTGTTATGGCTATTGGTGTGGCTGATATGGCACCCATGGGGCAAAGACCAAAAAGATTGTAACCTGAAACTTTGAGCAATTTGTTTTGCTTGCTTATGCATTCTTTGGACTTCCTTTAGTGGGGCACCCCAGTCCAACAACCCCATCACACACACCCACCCTGAGCTTCAAGCCTTGCAAGATTGTGTATTGACTAGGCATTTAAATGGCAATTAAACTGATTGGCTAGGCTATTAAATGCCAACATCTGCTGCACATGGCAACATGTGCTGAGGCGTAGACTTGGCGCCAAATAGTTATTTCCAACAGTCAGTACTTTGTTTCCGAAANAGGGAGGGAGGGGGAGGGTAATTTTAATCCCCTGCCTATTTAGTAATTTATTGTTCCTAACCCTGTTTTGATGTTTTTATATTTATATTTATATTTTAACTGATTTTAACTGTTTTTATTGTTGTAAGCCGCCCCGAGCTGCATTGCAGGAGGGGGCGGGATATAAGTTTGAAGAAATAAAAATAAATAAATAAATAAATTGTTTGAACAGGGGTGTCCTAGGCTGCTGGAAGCTCTGGGGTTCAGGAAAGTTTTTATCTCGGGGTCTGGTCCCCATTGAGTATTTCTAGTTGACTGATGATGTATCAGGGGATTTTGGGATGGTAGGTGACTGGAGGTTGGAGTGGTTGGAGGGCTCCTTCTTTCCGTATTGTAACAGGTCCTTCCTGAGACTTTTGGGTAGCCCAGGGATTAAGAACCACAGACGTAGGGGCCAGATGTGGCCTGCAGCTAATTTCCCACCCTCAAGAACTGAAAGAGTGAGTTCAAGGGCAGGGATCAGAGAGGAGGACATGCACTCAAGGGTAGTGGATGGTTCCATGGCGCATACATGTATGAGGTGGAACCTCCCCTTCCTTCCCTATCCTGAGTGCACCCCTTATGCATACTCACCCTCAACTTCTATGTGCCCGTAGCTCATTCTATTCTACAATCTACTTTCATTCCAGGGTGCGTGCTAAGGCTGACTTTGGAGCTTTTGTTGTAACTGCAGATATACTGTGAACATACATCCGTGCTTAGACTGATATCCATGGTAAACAGATCCACTGAAGAACACATCCCAGTTTCTAGCAAAAGCATCTTGACTGCAGAGATTATTTCCAGGAAAGTTCATTGTCTAAAATGTTGTCTTTACACCTACATTTTGTAATGGAGAGAGGGCATCCAGCAATACTTGTTTCAAAGCTAAGTAAGAGAACACAAGGAATTTTCATATCTCCATCAGTGTGGAAAAGGTGCTCAGCAACCTTTTCCATGAAAAGGTGCTCAGCAAACATTCTGTGTACAAACTGCAGTAATTAAATTCATTATCAAATTAAAACTTCGTAATAGCAATATAGGTTATCCTTGTTTCCACTGGAGTTATTTTGAGATAATCCAGGTATAATGAGACCTGTCATCACAGTGCTTCAGCATTATTAAATCTTTTTTTTGCTTGTAAAACAATTATCAGACACAGCTTATTAGCAATTACGCATGTGGTTAATATAACTGTTGGTTATCTAAAGGAGCAGACTTATTAATTGTAAACTTCAGCTGTGAAATACTGCAGAGTGCTTTTCCTCAAAAATATTGATTTCAAGATTCTCATACCAGAATTCATTTCTAATTGGCCGGTTAATGGCACTAGGATGGCTTTACATTTCCATTTAATAAGCTTATGGCAGAAAAATTGGCAAAAATACAGACTCATAATTAAATTCTACAGTGACACATTGGGGGCAGTAGTGGTTCCACCTCATACATGTATGCTTATCTGCGGGACCGCCTCACTCCCCATGTGCCCGTGCGACCCTTGAGATCGTCTGTGGGAACCTTTTTGGAGGTTCCCCAGGTGAGGTGGGTGGCCACCGATGTTAGATCTTTTTTGGTGGCCGCCCCTGTGCTGTGGAATTTGCTCCCGGAGGAGGCTCAGTTGGTTCTCACTCTCCTGCTGTTTTGGTGTGTATGTAAGACCTGGCTATTCCGTCAGGCTTTTGGGAGGGATAGGGGTGGGTGGGGGGCTTCCCCACATTGTATTGTATTTTTTAATTGTTTTTTAAATTTTTTTTACTGAGTGTTGTTTGCCGCCCTGGGCTGCCCTGTGGGCAGGAGGGGCGAGATATAAATTTTAAATGAAATAAATGAAATAAATAAATAATGCTGTAGTGTATTTAAATCTCTTCCATTGTCAGTGGATTCCTTCTAATTGTTAGCTTCTTTTCATGTTAGCTTTTAAATTTTAAGGACAGTGGCATATTAAGGACCTTGGCCAATCCTCAAAGCATGAACTCAGAACTACTTCTGAGTAAGGAGTTTGTGGATCATGGCCCTTGTTTTAGAGGTACTAAGGGTTTCATAACTCCCATTAGGACAGATCCTGCTCCTGTTTAATTCAAATCGAGTTTTACTATCTCAGTGCTTCTCAAGAATCAAACCTTACAAGATTTCTGGACAACAACAATACCTGTGTATTATGAACACAGTAGACTGGACTTCAAAGACCTGCCACCATTGGAATGATAGCAGAATACGGAGTGTATGTTTCTGTCATACTGTTATCTGTGTGGATCAGTGTCCTCTTCAAGGAGGATGGCTAGAGCTCAGACACCATCTTGGTGTGTGACAGCATCAGTAAAAACAGGATGTGAAGAATGAACTACAGAAAAAATAAATTTGCAAGGAAATGTCAAACGCAGATTCCACTGTGTGGTTTATGAGAGGTCAAGGCTGTTCAGTTGGGTGTTGACATTTCTGAGGTAAGGACTCAAAGTTTGTCAGCTGTGAGCCTCATTTAGTATGAACTCTCACACATGAAGGTACGGGCATATTTTTTGTCATAATCAAGGTATTTGTGGGCATTTGTAAATCATTCAGTCTGAGTTTTTCTTCACAAGTGTAAATGCATTAGACTGTATTGTGAATACAGGAGCATACAAGGATATGACTCTATGTACTATGCATTAATGTACCACCACCACCTGTGTGAGTAATGGAAGTATTTCTTTAAAAAAAAAAAAAACTTGGGGGAAAAAAAATCCCACGTATTGCTATAAAGGCGGTGTTGTGCCCATGCTTCAGAATATAAGCTCCTAATAAATTTCTTTAGCATAGATAGCGTAGTAATTTAACAACTGCTTGCCATCAAGGAGCAAGAAGTCGTATATCTAATACACCCGCAATAGAATTCTCGTTCACATCTTTACTTGCTTCCCTGGGTGATGTGTGGCGAGTTTCATTAATGTTTGTGATTAGGACCAAGACGAGAACAAGCGTTCCCATTCTGAACGGAAATACCAACTTTTCAGGAGTGCTTACAAGTGTCCATTGGTACTTCGTCAGTTTCCAATGATTCTGTGCTTCCGCCTTTTTGTTGGTGTTGTCATTTTCATCACTTCCTAGGATTGTTCGTCACTTTCCAGGAATTTTACGACCAATTTATAGCAGTTTTACAGCACTATTATGGCAATAATATGGAAACTGATGAAGTACATGCCAATTTTTCCAGTGCTTCCCCAGTGCTTAGCCAGCACATTTTCGTACCCACAGCATACAGGGCACACACAGGGCTTGGGACCGTCACCATAGCAGCCCCATTCAACTTGCGAAAAATAACAAAAATGGTTAAAACTGTGGGGAAACCAGTAAGTTGCCATGTTGTTCAAATCTCGGCAAATGCCTTGCTTCCAATGGAAATGGCACTTGCTGAGATTTCTCATTTCAGGCCTATTTGTGGGATGCTTTAATATTCTGGTTCTGATGGGAAAGTTGCGAGAGTCAAAAAATAATAAAAATGGAACATTACCATTGTCTTCATTATTTCTACCTTTTCTGTACTCATTACATGCAGATCAATTAAATTTTAATTGAACATCATTAACCTGAACTCCAATTCAATGCTACTGCTCCTTTTTCTAGCAAGTTGCTTTGTAATTTTTTCCCTGGGATGTTACGTTACTTTCAAATATTCCCTTTTCCCGTATTGTTTGCCCATAGAGTGAGAAGTTTCTTTGGCTAGACTTTACCTCGTTTGCCCTTTCTGTAGATTTCTATAGTGTTATAAATTAGCCAAAAAGAATTAAGTTACAATTACATTTACATATTGCTATGCCCACAGGAGTCTGTATTGTGAAAGGATATGATGACAGGTACAAAATATGTTCCAAAATGTTTTATTTTATGCACCAACGAGCATAAAATAAGTCTGAGTCAGATCAGTTAAGGAATAAGCTGGGGTGAAATTTGCATGTCTACTCTGCACTAGAACATCACAGTGAGAAGAGAAAAAGGAAAGAATAAAATGGTGCTGGAAAGCAAAGGAGGAAGAACGTTTGAACTCTAACTGCAATGTTGATGGGAGAATCCCACGTTTGTGTGATGTATGCCAGTTAGGGATGTGCGAATGTGGTTCGGAAGTTTGGGGTTCGGCCCGAACCCAGTCAGTTCGGACGGCTGAACAGAATGGCCGAACCGAACGCCAAAACCCCTGAAAAGTTTGGGCGCGTTTGGATGAGTTCGGATGCGTTCAGGCAGGAAAAAACCTGACTGGCAGGCCCAGGGAGGGGGGCTGGGATCAGCTGAGGAGGGGTGGAGAGACTTGGACTAGCAGCCAGCCTGCCCAATCACCATCCCTCTTTTCCTCAGACCACTGGCTTGGCAGTCTGTGATTGGCCACGGGCTAGGCTGCACAGAGCCAAAGGGGCTTGTGGTAAGGCAGGCACAGCAAGTAACAAAAGTCATCCCCCTCCCTCCCTTCCATATCGTTCTGAGCTAGCCACTGATCCTGTCAGCAGGCGTTTTCAGAAGTCTCCCTCTCCCAGCAGTTTGTGTTCCTCCCAATCCATTGCCATCCTCCTCCTATTTCACCTATTTCCACACATTTGCCTCAATAGTTTCATTTATTTAGATTAAATTAGATAGATTTAAGTGTTATACCCAGCATAAAGAAGCTGCCACTCCAGCCCCAGGACCCACCATCAAGGTTCTGGGGCCGTCATTCCGCTCATGGGGAGCTGTCATTCCACCGCATCAAGTAACAGCCAGCCATTCCAGCCCCAGGACCCACCGTCAGGGTTCTGGGGCCGTCATTCCACTCACAGGGACCTGTCATTCCACGGCATTAAGAAACAGCCAGCCACTCCAGTCCCAGGACTCTCCCTCAGGGTTCTGGGGCCTACATTACAGGCAGGGAGGGCTGTCATTCCACTTCATCCAGAAGCTGCCACTCTAGTCCCAGGACCCACCGTCAGGGTTCTGGGGCCGTCATTCCGCTCATGGGGAGCTGTCATTCCACCGCATCAAGTAACAGCCAGCCATTCCAGCCCCAGGACCCACCGTCAGGGTTCTGGACCCTATTTTACAGGCAGGGAGGGCTGTCCATCTACTTCATCCAGAAGCTGCCACTCTAGTCCCAGGACCCACCGTCAGGGTTCCGGGGCCTACGTTCCAGGCAGGGAGGGCTGTCCATCCACATCATCCAGAAGCTGCCACTCCTGTCCCAGGACCCACCGTCAGGGTTCTTATACACATCTAGATGTGTATAAGAGACAGCACCATCAGGGTTCTGGGGCCGTCATTCCGCTCACGGGGAACTGTCATTCCATGGCATCAAGAAGCAGCCACTTCAGCCCCAGGACTCTCCCTCAAGGTTCTTGGCCCTATGTTACAGGGCTGTCCTTCCACTTCATCCAGAAGCTGCCACTCTAGTCCCAGGACCCACCGTCAGGGTTCTGGGGTTGTCATTCCGCTCACAGAGAGCCATCGTTCCAGCGTATCAAGTAACAGTCACTCCCAGGACCCACCATCAGGGTTCTGGGGCCTACGTACAGGCAGGGAGGGCTGTCCATCCACGTCATCGACAGCTGGGGTGGGGGCAGCTGCCAAGTCCATCGGCAGATGCAGGATGTGGAGGGTGGCGTGGCTTTCAAGTGAAAGCCACGTGCATGTTAGGAGAAATGATTGCTCTCGATGGGCAGCCCTTCTCAGTGGTTGGGGACATGAGGTTTAGGCGCCTGATTGACTTCCTGACCCCCCAGTTTAAGCTGCCCTTGCACACCACCCTGAGTCAGGCTGCCACCAATGCCTGGCAGCCTGCAACGTCCGGACAAGTAGGGATGCCAGCCACCAAGCCCTGGCTGGGCCTCTGCTGCTGCTCCACCAATGCCTGGCAGCCTGCAACACCCGGCCAAGTAGGGGTGCCAGCCACCAAGCCCTGGCCAGGTCTCTGCCGCTGCTCTGCCAATGCCTGGCAGCCTGATATGCCTGGTCGTGATGGTGACTCCAGTTCTGCTCGCTCTATGCTGGGTTCTCCAGTTCTAGTCACCATCACGACAGGAGTGACAGGGCTACAGTAGTGCCTTCCAGTGCCCAAAGCTGGTTTGCACGTGTTGTCATGGCCTGCAGGACTCTTAAATGCTTTCCCTTCTTCAGAAGAACTTAGGCTCGGCGCTTGGCCCCCGGGGGTGCCCTCCCGATTCCCGTTGGGGCATGGCTGACCATCTGAGACCCACCGATGCCTGCCAGCCTGCAATGCCCGGCCAACTATGGTTGCCAGCCACCAAGCTCCAAGCCTTCCCGGCCTCTGCTGCTGCTGGGTCTCAGGTGACCAGCCCTGATGTCACAGGCACCCCCAGGGGCCAAGCACTGAGCCTGCCTGCCTGGGCAACCCGGGGTGCCAAGCACCAAGCCTTCCAAGTCTCTGCTGCTGCACCTCAGATGGCCTGCCATGCCCCCACAGGCACCCCTGGGGGTCCCTGGAGTGCCCCAAGCCTCCAGGCAGGACCAAACTTTCTGAACGTTCAGAGGGGTCCGAACTCCGTCCGACCAAACTCCCGAACCCGAACTAAGTTTATAGTCCAAATATCCGAACTCCGTCCTGTTCGCACATCCCTAAATTGCCCGCATACTCACATGTGTATATTTGCAAGTGTGTACTTCCCCTGCTTTCTCACAAATATGGGAAATGTACACACGTGCGCGCACACATGTTCACCCCATCCCTTGACAGGTGCATACAGCAACAACCATGTTATGCCATTTAGCTCAATTCTTCAAGACCTCTTTGCCTCCATGTCACGTCCTAACCCATCTGTTGCCATTCTCTGTAACCATTCTTCCCCACCTCTTTCTTGGTCTTCTGACTTTTCATTTACCTTTGGTGCGCTAGAGGTTTATCTGCTTCACAATTCTTGATCCTTTATATTAAAAGGCTGTATTTGGAATTCTTTTGGTGGGTTCTGTACTGCTAGAAGGAAGGGAGGTGGATTACGGGACAGAAGGCAGGGAAGACAGTGTATGGGTAGCTAGGTTGTTTCACAGCTTTCTCCTGTACAGTTGGACTCGTTACTCATGTAAGACACATTACCTAAATCTTGATGGGATAAAATAAATAGTTGCCCAAAGATAAAATTCCCTCAAACATCTCTGGTATTTTTTCTTTAATGTGTCACGTATAGAGAGTCAGTATGGTGTAATGGCTAAGTGCACAGTACTTGGACCAGAAAGTAGGGAGGGACCTCAGTTCTAGTCTCGCCTTAGCCAGAAGCTCACTGAGTGACATTGGGCCCATCGCAATATTCTCTCAGCCTAACCTACCTCACAAGGTGGTTGTGAGGATTTGAAAAATTGTTAGTTCTATGTAAAGCACTCGGAGGGCCGCCATGGGGTGCTGTATAAAAATAAAGATTATTATTATTATTACAGACCAATCATCCTGGTTTGAACATGATGCCTACCTTCATCACCAGCCTGTCATGGCGGTGATGAAACTTTCAGACAAAAAAAAGTTTCCCCCCCAAATATCTATCAAGCAGCCTTGTTTTCCTCCTTAAAACCCCTCCTTAAAACTTTCTTTTGCTCTGGTGACCAGGATAAGGTTGAAGAGGTTAGTGTGCTTTTCACACTGCTCGATACTGTCTCAGTGTTTCCTTTTGCATTCCCGGTCATTCTTCTCTCTCTTTCTGTTGTTTCTGGTCTTATACTTGTCGTCTTGTCTAGATTGTGAGCCCTTTGGGAAGGGATCATTTCCTGCTATTTGTCTATATGGTTTGTGGTGCATGGAGGGTGAAAACAGACGGGAATCTAGCCCGCTGGAGTCGATGTTCAGTCCATGCAACCACTGTTCTAGCGCTCTCTCCAGCCCACCTGTGAGCTCGCCGGGTACCTTAGTGATCTCCCTTCTCCCTGGCCTGCCTGTCAGCTGGCCAGAAGTACTAGCGATTTCACCTCTCCCCAGCCTGCCTGTCATCTGGCCAGGCATGCTAGTGCTCTCCTGTCAGCTGGTCGGGTGCGCTAGGTGCAACTCCGTGGCGCTGGCGGTTTTGGATGCTAGTGAGGCTGTGGGTGAACCTAAATGACAAGACGCGCGGACATGTGAGTGTGCAGATTTGCCCAGATTTGCCCGCACACTGGTCCTGCAATCTCCTGGAAAACGCCACGAGTGGCGGCGGGTGGGTGGTGGCCATGTGACAGGTGAAGGCTAACATCTTGAGGCCACCTAATAAATGTGTGGGTGAACACACACCTGGTGTGGGCTAATGTGGGCTAACGTCTTGTTTGTTTTCACCTGGAGTCTTTTTCATATGTGATTAGGCTGATTACCATATTAAACAAGTATGATTTGGTACAAAGGGGTTTATCAGTACTCCCCCAAAAAGATTGCATAGCTCGTGTGTGTCATTCCCTTCCTAAGTTAACTGGCTATCTTTCTGTCTTCTGCATGTCTGTGAATGCTTCTATTATAGACATGCACAAGTGTGTATAACTTTACTGTTGGAAGTTAGCCAGCAGAGGTTAATGGAGTGCCCAATAATAATAGAAAGTAATCCTTGTTCATATCGGGCATCCCATTAATCTAGGGATGTGCTCTTTGAACACTCGCCTGTATTTTGGTCTTAGATGATAGGACAAAGTGAGGAAAAGATTGATTAGGGTTTCTCATGATATGTTGCTCACAAAAGAGTAGTAGTTGATCATCCTGTGGTTGTTTTTATTATTATTATTTTATTTTATTTCTTTAGATGGGATTTAGCTGGGATCAGAAGCAGTTTTTTAAATGACTGATATCACAATTCCCTTCTTTTCTTTGGCTACATTTAGGCAAGTTTCTTTTTGGGCTAATCATAATGGTTCTCTATTTAAAAGGCATTTAAAGAACTGAAGTGCTGTCTTGTATAGTTCATAATCAATTGCCAAAGAGAATCCAACTCTTCTTACTCACTATATTTTTTCTGCCACCACCATAATCACTGAGAAGAGTTGTTATAAAAATTAGTCCTGACAGTAATCTGTACAGTTTTAATTTTATCCTGTTTATATAAAAATAAAAATGATAAAGTCCGTATCAGATAATACTATACTTGATTTCTTGCAAAAACAGATTGTTTGTTCCACCCTGGTAAAACAAAACAAAAACAGGTAGTCCCTGCTCCCCTAAAATTAAGTTTGATCATATACTACTTGCATGTGAAAAGCAAAGCAAAGCAAAAATACCAGTTATATCCAAGTACTGTGTGCAGCATTTATTGTCTATACAAAAAGTCTTGTTTCAGCCTAAAAAGACTTTTGAAGCCAAAAGGCACAAACACAGAAAACCATATATTGGAAGACAAGTACCAATACATGGATCATTAAAAGATCAAAATAATGAGAAGAGGAAAGGAAAGGAACATCAAAGCTTCTCAGGATATAACTTTGAGTCTTAAGAAGAAAGGGAGGTGGTCAAAAAGGCACTCTGGATCAACGGGAAATAGCTCCATCACATCCTAGCCAAAGGCAAGTCCAAAGCACAAGCACTGCTAGAGCACCTCACTCCTAAAATCCCAAAGTGCTCGGACCGTTGGCTGTCTGTATCTAACAAGCTGGAGGAACCCCCTCCTCTTTAAATGTAAGGGGAGATAGCTTTTCATTTTGTCTTTCATCCCCCTGATTAAGTTCCAGCTCTCTTTGGTCCTCCTTGCATTTCTTTCATCTAGCGTGCAGAGCATGTGATCTGTGCAGCTCTCCTTGGTAGATGTCATTTTTTTCCTGTGGTTTCTAAATGATAGATCATCATTAAACAGAACACAGTAGATGAAAGTCATCTGTGGAGAACCAAACTGTGTTGGGATTTACTCAGGACGATGAAAGACATAATGAGAGATGTAATGAAGAGCAATCTCTTTCCCCAAACTGACGCCAGGTTCTCCCAGTTGTGACTCTTAGTACAGCACTTTGGAGAGACACTCTTTCTGGTTATGGTTCCAAACTCATCATTCAGACTTTTCAATAGCAGAAAAGCTTTTGGAAAAACAAAGATGAGGTGCTGTCCTGGATGCAAACGTCAGTGTGTGGGTTGTAACCTTTAAGTGTTTTTTTAAGGCCTGAAATGAGAAATCTCATTGAGTGCTGTTTTTGTCAGAAGAATGGCATTTGTTGGGATTTGTGTGATGTGGAAACTTACTAGCTTTCTGGCTGTTTTTGCCATTGTCTGTTGCTTTTCACAAGTTGAATGGAGCTGCTATGAACCAATCCCAAGCCCCCATATGCCCGGTGTGTACCCGTAGGTCTGTGGAGATGAAAACATGCTATCTAGACACCAGGGAAGTGCAGGAAATTGCCTAAAAGTGCTGTAAACTGTCATAAAAGTTCTGGAAAGTGATAAAAATAATGAAAAAAATGGCGGAAGCACAGAATTACTGGAAACTGTAGAAACTGAGGAAGTACCGATGGGCATTTGCAAGCACTTCCTTTAAAAGGTCAGTATTTCCCTTCAGAACGGGAACACCTGCGCTCATCTCAGCTCTAATGTTTCTAAAGTTTTGGGGCTCATGGAAATCTTTTCTAACTTAAATTTTTTTCCAAATGACATTTGTTGATATTGATATTTTCTCACAGGGTTGAATTAGACTGACCATTTCTTCTTTGTGGATTTAATCTGCAGTTTTGGAACAGGCTGTGGAGCTCTGGTGCATGGTTTTGGCTGTGGCGGATCTCCGCGGTCTCTTGTGACTGCTGCCCTCCGCAAGTACAGTGCTATTTTATGCAGGTGCACTAAAAAAATAGTTTGTGGAGAACAGAGCTTAAATGGTTATCTGTCTGGATAGTAATATCCGTTGGATTTGTGGTTTCCAAATTGTGCCAAAATGATTAGTGTTTAAACGGTAACTATTTATTTTTTTAACAAATTTTGTTACCCTGCCCCTCCTGCTCCAGGCAGCTCGGGCAGATTGCACACATAAAAGCAATAAAACAACAAGCTCAAAACATCACAATAAAAGAGAAGGCCAATAAATAAATAAATAGATCTCTTCCCCCCCACCCTCTAACCCACAACCTCCCACCCCAAACCCCATCTCTCCCGCCAAATGCGTGGTGGAGCAGCCAGGTTTTAGTCATATGCTGGAAGAAAGGGAGGTTCAGGGTAATCCGGGCCTCTGCCAGGAGGGACTTACACAGTTGAGGTGCGGTCAACGAGACCGCCGTCTCCATAATGGCCTCCCGGGCTTCATGGGGGACCTCAAGGAGGGCCCTCCTAGCCGACGGCATCTTGAATTGGGCCCGGAAGACTATAGGCAGCCAGTGCAGAGCCCGGAGCATTGGAGTAATGTGCTCATGGTGGCCGCCCGACCCCGTATGGAGACAGGCCACCACATTCTGCACTAGCTGTAATCTCCGAACCGTCACCATGGGTAGCCCCATGTAGAGCACGTTACAATAGTCCAATCTCGAGGTAATGAAATCATGGATGATGGTGGCCAGGTCGCTATCTGAAACATACAGCAGAAGCCAACACACCAGATGTAATTGGCGAAATGTACGCCTCGCCCCAGACCACATCTGGAGATCTATGCGAAGCTGTGGGTAGAGGAGCACGCCCAGACTGTGAACCTGGGGAACCAGCAGAGGGCAAACCCCATAAACGATGGGGGCCATCACATCCACTGCCTTACCCATCATCTCTGTCTTGTTGGGATTCAGCTTCAGTCGACTCGCTCTCATACAGTCGCCAGACACCGAGTAAGCACTGAGACTGCCGGGTCTGGGTTGGATGAAAAAGAGAGGTATAGCTGGGTGTCATCAGCATATTTATGACACCACATCCCATACCATCTCATGACCTCCACGATCGACTGCATATACACATTGAACAGGAGAGGGGACAAGATGGAACCTTGCAAGGTGCCACATATGAGGTCTTGGGGTGACAAAGAACAATCCCCAAGCACCACACACTGAGTTCTTCTGGCCAGGACAAAGCAGAACCACTCAAGAACACTCCTGCCTACCCCGGCTTGACCCCACAGGCGAGTCACCAACATCTCATGTTTAACTGTATCAAAAGCAGCCGACCGAGCTAACAGAATTAGCAGGGTCGAACGACTTTGGTCCACTTCATGGCAGAGGTCGTCAACCAAAGCCACAAGTGCCATCTCAGTGCCATAGCCCGGACAAAAGCCAGACTACAAAGGATCCAGATAGCCAGTGCAGCAAGATGCTCCTGTAGCTGCTGGGCCACAACCCGCTCAATAACTTTCCCTAAAAAGGGAAGTTTAGAGATTGGCCGATAACTGGCAAGGGAGTCAATGTCAAGTGATGTTTTTTTGAGCAAAGGCTACACCACTGCCTCGTTGAGGCAGCCCGGCACTCTGCCCTCCCAAAGGGAGGCAGCAACAGCCCCAACGTCTCCCAGTTGGCCTTAACCAGCCAGGACGGGCATGGGTCAAGTTCACAGAAGGTGGCCCGAACTGCTCCAAGAACATCTCCTGCCTCGGTGTGCGACACCCACTGAAACTGATCCCATGAAACCGGACATGGCGGGGCATCCACAACCTCTGGTTCACCCATTGTAGCAGCATCAAAGTGCAGCATCAAAGTTGTGGTGAATCCGAGCAATTTTATCTGCAAAGTAATCAACAAACCTGTCATAGCGGGTACTAGATGACTCCAGTTCCAGGTGGAGAGACGGTGAACCGATCAACCCCCTCACCACCCAGAAACGTTCCGCTGGATGAGATTTAACGGGGCTATACGGGCAGCAAAAAACTCCTTTTTTGCTGCCTTTACAGCTATGGCATAGGCACGTAAACCGGCTCTATGTCGCAACCTGTCGGCTTCAGCACGTGAGCAATGCCACCATCGTTCTAACAGCCGTCCCTCACACGTCAACACCCTCAGGCCCTCTGTAAACCACAGTGGCCTGAGGAGCCGTTGCCGAGGAAGCGGGAGCGGTCGATGGCCTCCGTCAGCAAGGTGTTCCATAATGCCATGAGGTCATTGAGTGGCCAACCATCAAGATCAAAGGGTAACTTCCCCAAGAGCATTCCAGAACCTTTCAGGTTCCATTAGTCTCCAGGGGCAAACCATCCGAAAGGGTTCTATACCTCTCTGGGGGCAGACATGCACCGGGAGACATGCTTGCAGGAGGTAATGGTTCATGCACGACGAGGGCTATGCTATCACCACCACCAATAAAGAATCCCCCGCCTCAAGGCCAGTGCAAAAAATCAGGTCCAAGGTATGCCCCCCATCATGCATTGGGCCATTGACAACTTGGGACAGGCCTATGGTTACCATGGTGGCTGTGAACTCACGCTCTGCACCGCCAAGGCTAGCGTATGTTGAGATTCCTCAAGACTAAAGTCTTCGGGGAGCGCAACAGCACGTCTAACACCAGCTCTGTCAGAGTGTTCAGGGAGGCTACCATATAGGTAGGTGCACGGTATACCAGTAGCACCCCCAGTCTGTCCACCACCAAATCAAACACAAGATGGAGACGCTCAACACCTGAAATGGCCTTAGCAATGAATGGGTTATTCTTTTCCCACTTTGCTGTTTGCCTGCTTTGTGCTATTTACCAATTTGCTGTTTGCACGTCTGTTTCTCATAATTCCTCTCCAATTTACCCCAGTATTATTTGGTATTCCCATCAGATACCTAGTTGGATTCAAATTTGCTATTGATTAAGGTGTGCCTAGGGGTTAGATGCCACAGTCAAAATAGCTTTGTTATTGGCCCAAGTGTGCATAGGCCTGGCATCCCAGCCAAAAATAAAAAAGACATGCAGTGCAGATTTGCTGAGGACTTTGGCATTGGCAACTGGCCCATGGTGAGTGTGCAGTTTATTTTGTAGGTGTACTTGCATCGGTATTGTGTTGGTTACTTGGTAACGGTGCTATTAGGCATTGCAGTTAACTGCTGTGATATTGGATACCAGTTGGTTAACCGATGGACTATCCAGAATTATGGTTACTATCTGTGGTCAACAACTTTGCTGTCAATTTCAGCTCTAAGCAGGAACAGCTGAGCTCCACTGGAACAGAGACTGGGATGTGGCCGATCCATGTTCCAACAGAATTAGATTGATGCAGTAGGTTCTGATGGAAAGAGAATATGCCACAAAAAGCCCTTTCAGCCCTAATTTCCCATGCTGAATCAGACAAATGTTGCAGCTAGTCAAGTACTCTGCTTCTGACAGTTGTCTGCTAACTGTATGATTAGGCTGGGGTGAAGAACTTTTTTTCACTTACAGACCACATTGAAAATTAGCACATTTTCCACATGTTACATGCTACATGTTACATAGTCATTGGGGAGAAATGGCTAGCTATTTGGCAGTTGGGGATAGCATTTGGGAAGGCTTGGGATAAGGGATGTTAGTTGGTTCTACTTATGCTGATTTATGATATGTGCTATAACCCACTCTCTGCCCCAGGATGGGATAATAAATCTGAATCAATAATAAATAAGAAGGAAGGAAGGGATGCAGGGGGTGCTCAAGGATGGAGGAAGGAAGGGAAGAGCCCACGTCATGGATCTGGTCACTATTTCTGAGTGCACAGCCTCATCTCCACTCCCTTTCCCTGAACTCACTCTTTCAGTCTTTGAAAATAGGAACTGGATCTACAGGCCAGATACAGGAACGGGTTGGCTCTCGCAATGAGTGAGTCCCCGCAAGAGCATGGTCCGTGATGCTCCCCTACTCTGGGTACAAATGCACACTGCACCAATTCTTTCTCCTACATGTCTGCAGTGCCAAGTAAGCACAACAAAAGGGTTAAACCAGAAGCAAACCCCACAGAAAGGAACAAAAAAGGAATAGTAACAAAATGTACAGAAACAATAAACCAAAACACAAAAAGATAATACATATAATAATAATAAAGCCTAGCATGTTTTGAGCAAACTAATATATATATATTTGAAACACGGGCTTTATATGTATTATCTCTGTGTTTTAGTTTATTGTTTGTTACTGTTATTTCCAGTAGCCTTTTTGTTTATTTATTTCCAGTTTCTTCATCCCTATATGTCTCCTGAAGGTAGTAGGTCCCTGGGCTCACCTCTCCGAGGTACCCGTAACTCCTGCAGCTAGAAGCTGTGCAGCCAGCTTCCGTTTCAGATTGCAGCTTCCATGCAACTCTTCCCCATTGCTCCTTGGACTTCCTGCCTGATTGGGCAGCCATGCTCAGGCTCAAACCAAGCTGCACAGCCAATTGGCTGTGTGCTGGCCAATCAGGGAGCCAATTCTGCCATGACTCACCACAGCCAGCACGTACACTGACACAGGGGCTAATTAAAAAAAAACCCAGCAACAGACTGGATGTGCCCCACAAGCAGGAGATTCCCCACCTCTGGATTAGGAAACTGCAGGTGGACAGTTGTGGAATAAACTACTCACGCCAAGCATTTCTTCTATAGGCCCTTCAGTTAATGTCTTTCTTCTAAAGTTTATGACTCTCATTTTTTAAAAAAATACAACCATATTTATTTTTAAAAATTTATCTCATGTAGCTCGCTGTTTACCCTATCGATATGCATTTATAATTGTTTTTAACCTTACTAGCCTCTTGGCCTCAGTTGTATCTGGAAAAAAATGTCCAATTTACGATTTCTATAACAGTTGTTATTCAGTACTTAATTTGTAAAAAAAAATAAAAATTGCCCAGGCCCAAGCCTTCTCCAGAAGACACCCCCACCCTGTGTCTCAGAGGCCCCGCCCTTTATCCCAGAACTTGTCAGAGTAGGGAACTGTACCCGAGTGTCCAGCTAGCAGCCCAACTACTGGACTGCTTTGCCTCTCTACAGCTGAATATAAAAGAAGAGTTCTTGTGACTTAATTTTAGATGATGACCAGTGTAGGGGCTGGAGCAGGAAAGTCATCAATGAAACTCAAATAGAACATCCATGGATTATTTTCTTTTTGCTTTCATTTCCAACCATGAAATGGCCAATATTATTTTCCTGATCTTTCACATTCTGGCGTGCACACTTCTACTGGGAACATTTCTTAGGCTTCCCCCCTTAAATTTAATTGCTGGGGCTGAGCCCTGGCAAGCTTCCCTCCTCTACAAATTAACCTCTGGTTATATTATATATTATTTATGCACCTCCTCTTGCTTACGCATTCTGTACACTCAAGTCTGTGTCTGTGCCATGCAGTCCTATATCATAAGAACCCATTCACTCATTTTATTTTATAATCTTAATGTTTTTATGTTTCTTTTGGTAATAGCACTAATTACTGCCCAAAGAATGCTAGTTTATTATAGGTTTGTTGTATTTTTTATAGCAGACATAGATTAACATTATCATTAATTTTCTAGAAAAAAAAGTCTTGAAACAAATCTTTATTTTCATTACCACTAAAACCACTCACGCATCAGAAGTAGAGTTTATTTCAACAGTTGTTACAGCTTTCATTTGCGTGATTGGAGTCCTTATAGGGATTTTTCCTCAACACATTTGCAAAGTAATTTCCGTTCTCTGTTGATTGTGACCTCACTTAAGGGGATGTGTTCATTCTGAGGTAGGCCAGAGACACAAGTCAGAAAGGTGGAGGATTTCATCATTCCTGCACATTACTTTTATGCAATAGAATGTATGCAGTTTCTGTCGGTTTATAGATCTGTCAATCCATTACAGTCATGCAGGCTACAGTGGGACAATAATCGGTAAAAACAGATGTGTGGCTGGCAGGACCACTCCCTAGGAAACCCTGGGGCAGAAAATTCCAGGTGACACTGCCTGGGTCAGTTCGGGGCACCAATCTGATGTGACCGCGACTGGGGAGCCGGCCCAGGTACAGCCAGGAACACAACAAATGGGCAGGTGGGTGGGCCTGCCTACAGTGTGCTCCTGGTGCCCTGCCCCCACCATGATGGATAGCCATGGCAGCCAATGAGACACAGCCATGGCTGCCGGCATGGCCAGGCAAGTTGCAGTCGCACAGATGTGCTGGCTCGCTTTGGCCCAGTTGGGTGTTCCTTAGCCCAGGCTGTGACCTTGGAAGTTGTCTGGAGGTCACAATGCAAGGTAGCCCCAACACTGCTCAGTGTAATCCCGGGCCAACATCTGGTGTTGTGGGGCTACATGTGTGGCTGGGTCCCAGACCAAAGCAGGCCTAAATTTTAGTCTGTTTTTACCCAGTGACTGGGGTATTGCTCTGTTATGAAAACGTAATACCAAGTGAAACAGACACCCCTATATTATTTTATTTTATTTTTTTGAAAATAAAAATTAATAATGAGTAAACAGAGAAGTTTTCATGGATATAATGGGTGTTAGATCCTTAATACAAGGAATGGAATCTGACCCTGATGAAATCAGTGGGAGTTTGCTGTTGATTTCAATACAACCAGGAGACGGCATTGATTTATTCCGACCAGTACACGGACAAGGTTGGGAATCGGAGGGAATTTTTGTTTATGCCACTTTTGACATTCTGAAGCTAAAGGAAGATGCTACAGGATGATCATGACCTTGCATCATAACCAATAAAAAATACTACCAGCAGGTTGTTCTTAATCAGAAAATAGCATTGGGTGAACCTGTAGGATGGTAGGTATCCTGTCAGAAGTCACAAGGGTGGCTGCACCACTTGTGCTATCTCTAAAACTTTCTATTAAATGTATAATTAGATATTCTTTTGAACTTTGTTCCTTTTTACACGGATCCCCCCCTCCCCCGCTGGGTGTGCGGTGTCGGGCATCTGTGTAAATGCCGTGCCGGTGGTGGTGGGGATGGGTATCCGTCCATGCGAACAGCAAAGGCGGTGAGTGTCGGTGCGGGTGCACTCACGGCACACACCCATCTCCACCCGTCACCCACCCATGGAGCCATCCAGCAAACCGGAGGAGGCTCTGTGAGTGGAGATGGGTGCAGGTGTGTGTGCGTTCATGGGAACAGGCGCACACCCACCTCCACCCACCGCAGCAGCACACCCATCTCCCCACCCACCGCTGCCCATGTAAAAAGAGCTTTTGATGCTGATGGAGTGGCAATCCCTCCTGTCAGTAACAGATTTTTTGTTTGTTTGTTTTGTTTTTTCTAACGGTTCAGTTACCCAAAAGATAGAGTGTCTCCTTCCACCATTCCAGTGGATCCCAAACTGGGGTTTGTGGCCCCTCAGCGTCTGTGAAGCGGCACAACTCAGTTGCTGCGCGTCATGTAGCTGTGTAAATGTATGCAAATTAGTTGGGAGTACTTGGCTCTTCGCTAAAGTTGAAAAGGGTACACAGCCACAAAACGTTTGTGAACCACTGCACCATTCCATATGTTGTTGATGAGAAGAAACTCCACCCTCGTCAATGAAATTCTTTGGAATAAGATGTGCGTGAGAAAAGCCCATGTTCTTTGGGTGTTTTCAGATGTGATGGCGCTCATAGCCATCCAGGACTTACCCGGGGTTGGGTTGGCAGTGTCACACCGATTGGGTTCTGGACCGACTGTCAAATAACCGTGACGGTGGCCCTGACAGGAGATGTATGGACGTGCTTCCGCCCACCCCCATGCTGTGTGAAGTAGCCCCCTCCTCGCCACTCCGGACTGGTTCAAGTAAAGCAGGCTTACAGACATGAAAGCGTGCTTTACTCCAGGTCTGGTGGCGGAATCCTGACGGTGGTGGTGGCTAGCCTGGACTGTGACTCAGTTTTCCTCAAGTCACAGCCCAGGCCAGCCACCACCACCACCATCGGGATCCAGCCACCAGACCTGGAATAAAGCACACTTTCATGTCTTTAAGTCCGCTTTACTTGGAGCTGTGATGGTGGCCCGGACAGCAGATGAATGAATGTGTGTCTGCCCACCCCCATGCCCGCCCCCTCGCCATTCTGAACCAGGTCCAGGTAAAGCAGACTTACAGACATGAAAGTGTGCTTTACTCCAGGTCTGGCAGCCAGATCCTGACGGTGGTGACAGCTAGCCTGGGCTGTGATTCGGGGCCACCGCCACAGTTATTTGGCAGCCATGGAGTCACAGTGCAGTTATTTAGTGTCACTGGAGTGACACTGCCAACCCAACCCCGGGTAAGTCCTGGATGGCGGTGGGCACACTCACATCTGAAAACACCCAAAGAATATGGACTTTTCTCACACACATCTTATTCCGAAGAACTTTATTGTTTCTCATCAACAACATATGGAATGGTGCAGTGGTTCACAAACTTTTTGTATCTGTGTACCCTTTTTAACTGTAGCGAAGATCCGTACCCCCAACTGATGGACATACATTTACAGACCCACATGATGTGCAGCAGCTGGGTCGTGCCGCGGACCCCCAAGGAATGCTTCACGGACCCTGAGGGGTCCACAAACCCCAGTTTTGGATCCACTGGAATTGTGAAAGGAGATACTCTGTCTTTTAGGTAACTGAACTGTTAGAAAAAACAAAACCTCTTACTAACAGGAGGGATTACCACTCAATCAAAATCAAAGTTCAAAAGCATATCTAATTTATAAATTTAATAGCAAGCTTTAGAAATAGTACAAGTGGTGTGAGCCCCCACCATGGTTGGGAGCCAGCCTGAGGAAACTTCTGACTGGCACCTTTCAACGTTTGAAATCGGTACCGATACCAATAACAATAACGATAATGAAAAACAACATTTCATTATTAACAAAAAATGAAAATGACACATTTTAATAACAAAAACAATAACAAAAAATGACATGTGGCCCTTGTGCACACTCCTATTCCAGATGTAATGTCTTTTTTTTCCATCCAATTTTAGTGAAATTTGTACTTATTGTACTCCCTATGCAAGGAATCATCCCTAAAAAAATTCAGAAAGATTTATAAGCAATTTAATAATTTCATAGTTTGTACAACATTTCCAGATGTAGAGTTTTTGTTCTCTATCCAATTTGGATCAAATTTGGAGGTTTTGATACTCTCACTCAAGGGATCGTCCCTGCCAAATTTCAGACAGATTGGATAGAGGGTCCCAATTTTATAAGCAATATCAGTTTCATGATTTTAACAGAAGTTGCAAATTTCCTTAAATTACTTTCAAACTGTAGAGGTTTTGCTAAATGCAGAAATCTTCTTTTTTGAGTATTTGTACAGGGAGTTAAAAAGACAAGAGGAGATGGGCAGAGCAGAGGAGAAGCAAGTGCTAGAGGCACTGGCACAGGCTTCAGTCATTGGCACTCCAAACTCTGTGGGGGCATACATGGGGAGAATAGGTGTAGAGTTCTACTTTTTTGAGCATTTGCAGTGAGGCTGCAGAACACACAGCCATAGAAACCGAGCCAGCCTACAAACCACACAAGGTTTAGCCATGGTGGGGGCTGTGCATCTTGGCAGAAGCTTATATTTTCTCCCCAGTGCCCACCTCCAAACCTCCCTAATTGCAGTGTTTGGTTACTGGTAAATTGGAAGCCTGGGCAGAATCTCCAGAGAATGTGCCTATACCTGGGATTATCTTCTGTTTGTCACAGTGGTACAAGATGGATTTATGATGCCAGCTGGCCAGCAGAAATTTTGATCATGTTTTCTCATTCTGTGCTGTGCCCACCCCAATCCCCCTTCTTGTTTCTGGGAGGTTGGAGGACATTCAGTTGGAGAAAAGATTCACTTAGAGGACAGAAGAGAATCTTTTATTATCTCGTTCCTGTCACAGTGCTGCAGGGTGTGTTTGGGATGCCAGTTGGCCAGTCTGGATGTGTCAATCATGTCTCTTGATTGCTGGGCTGCTTCCCCATCCCTCTGCCTTTCGCCTGAAGTCCTGGTTATGTCCTGCAATTTTTGTTTTTGTCTCCTGTTAAAATAACAAAAGTTAAATTGCTTATAAAATTCGGGCCTTTTATTCACTCTTCCTAAAATTTGGTAGGGATGTTCTGTTGGGTGAGGGTACAATGAGTCCAAATTTCATCCATATTGGATGGACAACAAAGGACGTTACTGCTGGAAATGTGTGCAGAAAACACAAAACCTAAATTGTTTATAAAATCAGGACATTTTATCCAATATTTCTGAAACTGGGCAGAAATGATCACTTTTGATCACTTGTGTGGCATACTATCTATTCACATCCATCTAAACTGGATGAGTAGAAAAGAAGTTTCAGCCAGAAATGCATCACAAAACATGATGCTTATAACATTGGGATCCTTTATCCAATCCTTCTGAAAGTTGGCAGGGTTCTCTCTTGGGTGGGGGATACAAGCTGTCCAAATATCAATCAAATTGGATTGAAAATAAAAAATTTACAGCCTGCAATTTACATCCCCATTTTTTTTTAATTCCAAAATTTCATTTTCATTCCAAAATTTCAATTTATTTTTTTAATTTTCATTAATGAAAATGGCATTTTCATTATAATTATCATAAAATCAAAAATAAATTACATACACCACAGGTACTGGTCAAGGGTTCAAATCTGGACTGTGTGGTATGCAGAAGGTGTGATTTCTTGCGTTTGTAAGTTTACTTTGGGAAACAATAATACAGGTTTTTCTTTTTGTGTAGTTAATTCTCTGATGTCTAGATACTATTCCTTTACTTGATACACCCTTAAATCCATGACTTTCTAATATCCTTTGCTCAGCCCTATGACTCTATGGTGACTGTTTTCTGTTAATTTAGTCATGGAAACTGGATTGGAATAATGCATAAATGTGTGGTTTCTTCCATATATACAATTATTTTATAAAATATTAACACTAGCAAGTGGGCTTTGTATTAGATCCTCTGGGTGAAGAATTCAGTGTTGTTTTCATAGAGTTTCTTTGCTTGTAGCAACCTTGAACCTCCGACCTTCGCATTTCCTTTCCAGAGCTGTATAAGAAGAGCTACCAGAACAACTGCTGGTTCCCTCTGTCTACTTTGGTCTTGGGGATGAGCACTGCATATTGGTCACACAAAAACTTTACAGTTAGCACCTTGATAGGGGCCCTTCTGGTGTGGCTCAGCTCCTCTGCTTTGGGGCAGCTGCACTCGGGGTCCTAGGCTCTATGCCAGGGGTGGAGAACCGACGGCCAAATGCGGCCCTCAGCAAGGTTTTATGTGACCCCTTTCCCGTGCTTGGATCTGTCCCTTAGATCCATTCTCTACCCCTAAACACTGAAAAACTGCGCTCAGGATAATGGAGCAGAGAGGAGTAGGGGACAGATCCACAGCACAGATCCATGATCTGGGCCCTCCTTTTCTTGAATAAACCCATTAAGCAACCCCACTTCCAACCTCTGTGTGACCCTCGGAGCTCGTATTAATATTCAGTGTGGCCCCCAGGACAGAAAAGGTTCCCCACCCTTGCTCCATGCCAACCTCTTCCTGTCCAAACTGCTTTCTAGCAGTCAGCTTATAAAATGATTGGGCATTCTCACACCCTCCAAGTACCCATTGTGAGTACTTGAAGGACAACCTGAATTTAGGGGAATTATGCATGGGTAATACATTCACTACTCTTTTCAGCTCTAGTGAAGTGGCTAAAGATTTAAAATTTTCAGGCTTCTGGGAGTTGATGATGATAGTAATTATCCTTCTCTTGATAAACCCAGGAAAGTATAAAAGATGAAGCCTGGGGAATCTGTTTTTTATACGGCTGTTGGAAATTAGTGCTCAACAGGTGCTTTTTCAATACACTATTGGGGGAAAAATTCAAGGAATAGAAATGGATTAAAATTATTCTCTGAGCATTCCAGCTGGAGACAGAGAGACTGCAGTGGCAATTTGGAAAAAAAAATAATTAAAAAATCAAAGACAGTGAGACTGTAAATGAATGAGTTGGCTCTTCCCAGTCTACAGCTGCAATCCTGAATGCACTTGCAAGTAGTCCCGTTGAAATCACGAGGGTGTTTTCGCTAGTAAAGTGGTTTTAGGTTTGCAGCCTGGGTTGCTTGAGAGTGATTTTTGTTCATTAAAAAAAGGAAAAATAAATATATTTGTGCAGTAAAGTATATGACATTATACAGTACTTAGTTTCACGGAATATAAATTTTGATATCTAAGCACATCTGTTCATAATAATTAACTTCTGAGGTTGGTGAACAGAAAAGCTACCTCAGCTGCATGGGCTGATGAGATGCATTGCCTTATATTTGTGCATCATAATGATTAATAGTAACATCTATTTGAAAATGGCTGTTTTTATGCAGTTTCGCTTTTAGGTTATGCATTATCCCTGCCTTGCCCATTAACTTATTCAAATGTTAATATTCTGCAAATCCAGAATGAAAGAATAATTTACCAAGCTTAAATGCTTTGATAAGAAACCTAACAACCTATCCCTTCAGCAAACCTTGCTTAAAACCCCGTTCTCTTTAGAAAGTTATATGTCTCTTCAAGTTATGTCAACTGGTTAATATAGATATTTAAAAGTTGGGGAGAAAATTCAGAAGGCTGTGTTAGATTCTGTTTAATTCCGTTGGTGATTGTTGAGGATGTGCAAATATAATGAAAACACAGTACAACAAATTATCAGCTCGCAGTTCTCCCTGTGGTGCTATAAATATTAAGGGTTAATCTGAAGCAGGCAGTAGCCTGATGCAGCAATTTGAAGAATTAAATGTATTTGATTTACCAGACTTTCATTTAGAAAAAGTTTGAGTGTGTTTTGTAAAAATTTAGACTCTCAGACAGTGCTATAAGAAAAGTGTTGCACATTTTAGTACAACCTGTCATCTAGCATTTAGAATAGTGTCATCACTGGTATTGTATGACCTTATTCTGTCTCCAGTGTATGAAAATACTTCAGTATTGGATATTCAGAATATCTGTACCTTGGGTCCTCCATTATTCTAGGTTATGTGTTTTGAAGCCTGCTTCTTTCTATTTCTTTATTACTAAATGATTCCACGTTACCAAATCAGCAGTGTGACACACAATACTCCTTTTCCTCCACTGTTTCTTGGCAGTCTAGAGCAAAAAGCATTGCATTTATTTACGTGCGCACCCACACATATGTGCACACGTACACACACACTCTTTTACTCTTTTGTAACTTTTGAGGGGCAATCTCCTGACCAGCAAATAATGGCCAATGAACTCAATCTACTACTACGACTACTTATCATTTCTATAGCACTGCTAGGGGTATGCAGCGCTTTACAGTCACAGATAAAGCTCCAAAATTAAATTAATCATGCTGCAAGTGTAGCATGTGGGCAAAGTTTATTATGGGATGCCAGGTGCCAAGAGCATAACTCAAGGCAGCACAGAGAAACTAAATTTCCAGCTGCAGGATTTTGTTTCTGACTAATTTGGAGCCTTTGCTCCTAGTATAATGGAAGTAAATAAAACACTACAGCTGTGTTCATTTTTAAATGGTGAGTAGTATTAGTTGTGTCCCTTGGTTTTGTAAGGGAAGGTGTGCGCTGCTGCTGCTGGGGAGTGCAACCAGAGACGGAAAGACCTTAAGCTGCGCCCCCTGGCCTTCCTCCCCACCCCTGCTCTACAGGGCGTCAAAGCCTTCAGCCACACGTGGGCAGCTGCCACCCTGCAGCAGCCGCTGAAGGCAGGTGCCAAAAGCTAGCTGCCATTTGCAGCCGTCCAGCAGTCAGAGCCTGGGGCTGGTTTAACCTTTTATGTTTTACGTTTTAATTATATTTTGAGGGGTGTGGGTTGGTGGAGTTTTGGGGGGATGAGGATAAGTATGGGATGATGGTGGGGGGATGTGGGTTATGCCATGGCCCCCCGGTGAAGGGGGGCGGTATGGGCATAGGAGGTTGGGAGTGGAGATTGATGTCATGACCTCCCAGTGAGAGGGTATAAACAGGGTTGGAGGGATGCAGGGGGGGTAGGGATAAGGTTGTGTGGAACAGGGTGGAGGGGTTAGGGAGAAGGCTGGTGGGTGAGGTTTAGGTTTTTCTTTTTTTAAAAAAGTATGGCGAGGTAAAGGTAACTCCCCTCCCCCAGGAATGGCTCTGTGGACAGGACATGCCAAACTATACCATGCCATACCAGGCCCCCGCCCCCAGCCAATTACATACAGATCCAGCACTGTAGCACTCAGCCAAATTCACCAAAGAGAATGGAAAATGGCTGCTTTATTTTGCCCTTGCCAGCCAATCAAAAACTTGCCATCTGGTTTACCATTACTCAAATGTCCCTTCCCATACCCCCCTCCAACCAAATATGGCACTAAGTTTCATTTTCAGAAGAAGTTCAACTGTCCTCCAGCCCCCCCCCCGCGTGCACAACAGCTTCCGACGTTTTCCAAAGAACAGCCTTCGTCCTCGGAACTTTGGACTTTTGGAACAGACTACCTCTACAAATTCCGAAGTTTTCCAAAGACCGAGTTTCAGCCCTAGAATAGAACCCTTTGGGACCCCACAGTGGAGGTCCCAAGGAGACAACGAGCAATTGCCCAACTTTCTTGGACCTCCCTGACAGGGAGGAGCGGAACCACTCAAGATCAGTCCCATGCACCCCCTCCAGGTGCTGCAGTTGCATCAGTAACACCACGTGATCAGCTGTAGCAAAGTTCGCTGAATGATCTAACCAGATCAGCAGGGTAGAATTCCCCCTGTCAGTCTCCAGGTGGAGATAATTATTCGAGGTCACAATGGGTTGAAATGGGTCCAGGAATCCGAGAGCATCGAGATGAGCCTGGAGCTGTTGGACAACCACCTATTCAATAATTTTCCCTTGGAAGGTTAGAGACAGGCCCATAGCTGGCAAGTGAGTCCGTGTTCAACTTTATTCTGTTTAGAACTACAACAGTTACTAAAATTACATCTAATCCTTTCTATAGCACTACTAGGCGTACGCAGCACTTTATAGTCACGGATTTTGGAGTCAGGTCCCTACCCAGTGGGGCTTACAATCTAAGATGGACATCTAAGATGAGTAAGGGGAACAGATGGAGAGACAGACATTGTCATTAGGTGGGGAAATGAGGCTGAGAGGTTGCAACCAGTGAGTTCATGTCTAGGTCAGGATTTGAAACCTGGTTTCCCAAGTCCAGCACTTTATCTACTAAACCACACTGGCTCTCTAGGCTGAGAGGCTGTGACTTGCCTGAGGCCACCCAGTGAGTTCATGGCTAGGACATGATTAGAACCCTGGCTTCCCAGGTCCAAGTCCAGCACCTTATCCACTACACCACACTGATTCTCTTTGTACCTGTGCATAATACCCATATTTTCGGGCATCCACCGGCTACCCAAGAGCGAATGCTGAAAATGCATTACCCAGAGAAACTGACAAGCCCAACCTGGGAGCTCTGCAGTGCCCAGCTCTGCTGGGCTTCAGCCGTAGCTTGTCAGTTTCAGAGGCAGGTCAGGGCTTCCCTCGCACAGTGGTCTGATAGGTGCTGTGGCCTGGAAGCCACTTTTGAAACTAACAAGTGCCTGCTAAGAGTGCTGTGGAACCTGGCTCCACAAGGGTCCCAACCAGGACCTGTCACTTTTAAAGGCTGGCCCCTACAGTGCATCACAGGTGAGAGGTGCTGGTGTGGGGGGGTGGGATGGGTAGGCAGCCTTTGAAAGTGACAGGAGACACTGGAGCTGCTCTTCCCCCGGGGTCCCCTTCAACAGCTGATGGGTGAGTAGCCCTGGACACTCCCCTCCCGCCAGGCCACTCCAACAGGTGACACGGGGGCCTGTTCCTTGCTAGCACCGTGGCCTTGTCCATTGTACAGGTGGTTCTGTTTGTGGACATGGCTGCCCAGGAGTGTTCACACAGGAGGCTGCCCCACATTCACCCCTTCCCCTGCTTTGCGCTGGGTTGTCCCATGGGGTGTGCTTCTTGACAAAGTGGATGATGCCATGAGTGGCAACCCGTGCCCAGTGCGGGGTGAACATCTGGCAGACAGCGTTCAGACAGGTGGTGAATCTGGGGCACCGTCCTTTGTGATAACACCTTAGGCTTCAAGAGAGCAGTCTAGATGCAGCATGTATGAAAGAATTGTACAGATCAGCAGTCAGTCATCTACTGAGATTGCAAAGCCAGTCAGTGTCATGTAGAAAAGAGTTTGCAACCATTGTAGGCTAAGGTACTGCCTCTTAAGGAAGAAAAAGGTTGGGCCCCTTTTTAAAGCAGATTGCACCTGTAGTTCCCAATAATCCAATATACTCTGCATATACCCTCACTGCCCAATTTACCCTTCTTGCCTTTTGTCATTCTTTCTGCCACAGCTGATCCTTGCATGAAATACACTAGGGATATCTTTCTTACACATGCCCATGCTTTATGAGACAAACAAGAGTAATTCAGGCTTTGTAGTCTCTGTGCGCCACATACGGACCTAGTCATAATTTTCAAATTGTCTGTCAACACCCATTAAATCAGAGCCTCTATTTGAAACAGTAGTAGTATTTCATAAGCTATATTTGACAGTTCATTATCTTATCTGTGAAAACTCACTTCTTCCTACAGCTCCTCTCCAAAACAATGTCCCTGCTGTCGAACTCTTGGTAAAAGTCAAGGTCATGGCTCTTGAATAAAGTTTGATATGGGAATTACCTGTCTTCCTGTTGAAAATATAAGTAAATCAAATTTACAGATATGGTATCTAAATTCGCAGGACATTGGCTTGCCTTTTCTTTCAACAAAATTATACCAAGTTGTACTGGCCTTTTAAAACTCTACCCACCTTTGCGTGGCTTCATTGATAAAGTTTTCTGCTCATTGGGATAAATCTGTGTATAAAACTAATCCTATAGCTATAAGAAAAATGGTGAGGATATGATTGGAATGACAAGAAGCTTAGCCTCTGTTCCTCCCGTAATGATAAGGTTTGGGCTACTATATATGCACCAGTCACAGATATCTTCAGATCAAACTGACTTGCTTTTCCTATGGGGGCTGCTCTTTGGGCTTTTTAATCAGCAATCTACTCCCTTACACCACTAATTTATCATTTTCTCATAGACCAGAATGCGCATAAAGGGAATATATTAAGTTCCAAGACCACTTGCATTTTGTTTCTTCTTATTAAAGTAGGTGGGAAACAGCCTGTTGAAGGGTTTGTAGCTGTTTAAGGAATCATAGCTAATGTTCACAAGATACATTACCTAAAAATCCTTTGCAGTTTCTGAAATAATTTGGTTTGATATAAGAGCTGGTACCTTTCCACCATATTAAGAAAAGGAATCTTTAATTCATGAGCATTTGTGAAGCCTGTAGGCAGAGCCTGTCTAACCTGGTAATGTTTGCTATAAACTGGACTTCCAGTTATAATTTGCCAATGTTGTGATATTAAATATGTTTTGTTCTTTTACTGAGGTTGCTCATGGGAGCGAGTCTGAGTGCCCTTAATGTTTTCTATCTTTATTTCCTATTTTGAAATTGATTTTTAACAAAGGCAACATGATTACTTACTGCTCCATGTCATCAAATGAACGTCAAACTGGTTAGATTTGGTGGGAGGGGAAGCCGAACTTGAGAATGTTTTTGCATAAGGGTGCGGTGCTTGTGAAGGAAATCCAGCCCAGTGGTGAATGTTGCTTAGTGAACAATTAATTCCCTTACATTCACAAACAGAGCGAAGGGTCATCATGCCTTTTGTTTTTGACTATTGCAATGCTTTTCTAATGCAAGTAGGAAAATGTAACCAACACAATCTTGTGCTTCCTATAATATAATGATGAATTTTCACTGATATCCCAGGGGACTGAACCATCTACCTTACATGACACAGAATATATGTAGGCAGCTGTCAGACATTGTACTAATTTTCAAAGTGGCCCATGCTGTACTGCATCCCTATATATTATGACTTAACTGAAATTAAGCTGCATGTGTGTGGTATGGTGACTGAACAATACTTATACGTGATGAAGAATGTATACAGTTTAATTTCAGTTATGTCATAATCTTTTTTATTAATGAATGAGAAAAGAAAAATGTATAGTTTGGTCTGATATTTAATAAAGTTGCCTTAACATACAATTTACTGTCATGTTAACGTTTGAGTATAATTTGTAATGCTGCTTTAATGAGCTTCTTAAACCAAAGGTTTTTTGTCTAGGTAACGTGCCCTTCTTTTGAAACTTAATAGTTTTGTTAATGCATAAGCTGGTCCAAGACACAAGAACACTGCAGGTGTACACAGGCACTCCCCCGCATGGAGCAACCTGTTTTTTTTTTGCAGGTTTCTCTGTACAGGGGTCATGGGTGGAGGTGCGTGTTACACAGGAGCGCACAAGCGACTGCTTTCTTCTTTTTCTTTTTCTTTTTCTTTTTCTTTTTATTATTATTATTATTTATTATAAGCATTTATATAGCGCCAGCGATGTACCCTGGCGCTTTACAGAGAATAAGATAGAAACGGTCCCTGCCCGAGAGCTTACAATCTAAAGACAGGAAAGGGGGAACACCGGGAGAGACAAGGGATGCAACAATCATGAGGATGCGAGAACTAAGGTACATGTTCTTGGCTTGGTTACAGTACATTGGGAGTTTGAAGATAACAGGTGGGGGATAATCCTGAGTGGGGATGGTTACCAGGAGTAAGGAAGGGCAGAGTGGAAGAGGTGGGTTTTGAGGAGGGATTTGAAAGTACGAAGGGACGGGACAAGGCGGATGTGGGCAGGGAGGGAGTTCCAGGCATGCGGGGCAGATTTGGAGAAGGAACAAAGGCAGTTGGGGGAGCAGGGAAGGCGTGGGAGGGCGAGGGAGGGGATGGAAAAGGAGCGGAGTGCTCGAATGGGTTCAGAGGGAGATCAGGGCAGAGAGAGGTAGGGGGGAGCGAGGTTGTGAAGGGCTTTGTAGGTGAAGATGAGGAGCTTGTGCAGAATGCGCTCAGGAAGGGGGAGCCAGTGGGGAGAGGAGAGGAGCGGCTGCACATGGTCAAAGTGACAGGCTAGGTGGATGATCCTGGCAGCAGAGTTTTGAACAGAGATGAGGGAAGAAAGGTGAGAGTGGGGAAGGCCAGCGAGGAGGAGGTTACAATAGTCAAGGAGTGAGATGACTAGGGCATGGATGAAAGTTTTGGCAGAGGAGACAGACAGAAAAGGGCGGATCTTGGCAAATGGCAATGTTGTGGAGGGAGAAGTGGCAGGATTTGGCCACGGAGTCAATGTAGGGTTTGAAGGTAAGGTGTGAGTCAAAGATGAAGCCCAAGCTACGGGCTTGGGGGACAGGGAGGATGGAGACCCCATCAATGGCAATTGTCATGGAAGAGGGAGAGGAAGGATTGGGAGGAAAGATAAGGAGTTCAGTTTTCGCCATGTTCAGTTTGAGTTGGCATTGAGACATCCAGGTGGCTATCAGAGAGACAGTTGGTGAGACGAGCTTGAACAGAGGGGGAAAGGGAAGGAGTGGAGAGAGAGAATTGAGTGTCATCAGCGTATAGGTGGTATTGGAAACAGTGGGAGGCAGTGAGTTTGCCTAGGGAATGGGTGTAGATAGAGAAGAGGAGAGGGCCAAGGACGGAGCCTTGGGGAACCCCGACTGAGAGGGGTAGGGAGTTAGGAAGAGATACATTGAAGGAGCAGTCAGAAAGGTAGGAGGAGAACCAGTCGAGGACAGA
>QEPC01015142.1:1993391-2014307 GCA_003113815.1 Sphenodon punctatus | reverse complement strand
GGTTAAAGTCAGGGAGGCGGCATTCCTCCTCCTGGGTCCAGCCTATACTATGCTTTTAACTATTAACTGTAACTTCTAACTTGTGCGGCCCGATGACCCTCGGTGCCACTGAACTTTCTACTGCTGCAAGGTCACTCTCACTCCAGCCGCCCGGCTGGTCGGGGAGGTACGGGATCTCTCATGACCGGAGTAAGAGGGAGGCGGTGGCCGCCCTGGGGACCATCCATGTTCTCCATGGTATTGCATGCCACCCCCTGGGCCTGGGTTGAAAACTGGTCGCCCCTGCTCTAGCTTTGCCCGTGGCCCCATATCGTAAGGAGACGACTTAAGGAGCAACTAACTCTGCAAAGAACCTGATAATTAATACCCTGGACCCCTGCCACACCAAACCGCCAGAATCTGCTTGGCTGGTTTGGGACCCCCACCCCTGACCTCAAAGTAGTTGCAACAGCTTATCCTTTATTGCTTTTAGGTACATTTCAATGCCCACCTCAGAGAGGTGGACCCTGTCTGCCTTGTATAGCTCAGGCCGTGAAAAACGGATACCCTCGTGGACAACGGTATCCCTTCCATGGGCAATGACCAACTTCTCAACTTCCCTATTGATTTTCCTGTGCGCCCTATCAACTCTGCCTGGACAAATCGCGTTGTTCCATCTAATCCTTTCTATCATGTGCGCCCATATCAGCATAGTGGCGGGCAGTAGCCTGGACGCCTGTACCCAGAACCGTTTTATCTTAACTACCAGTTTGAGCCCCGTTGATTGTGGGAGATTGTTCTCGCCCAGATGAATTGTCATGATATCAGGATTCTGCCCCCTTGAGGCCCCGTGGAGCAGTGGCATCAGGTGTTCCCACCTCATGCCGCTTCTGGCCTTCCATATAACTTTGGCTCTTTCACTGAGCCCCAGCTGGGTGCCCCAGTGTGTGCGGCCTGCAGCCTTGCCTGCCCAATAGACAATGCTGTGGTGAGTTATCCAAATTAATTTTCGCTGGCCCCTCGGTCCTACTCCTGTAGACAAAACAAATTGGTGTTAATTGGGACGGGCTGTCATTGAGGGAGGTCCCGGACATATGATTGGAATGCCGATGATCTCCAACTCCCTATATTGTGGATTTTTTCCGCCGAAAGGCCGAGCACCGCCGCATAACTGGTGGCGCCTATATGAAAGGAGTGGGACCCAAATAGCTGGGCTGATTGGTTAATCTGTCACAGGGCATGGTGAAGAACCGCAGAGAATTGGTGGCGTATAACAGGTGAGTCATCTCAGTGTATGAGAAAAGGGCCAGGCAAATGGGGGCGGATAGCAATGCACCGGCGTGCAGCTGCTACTGGGCAAAGTTTAGGAGAGCCGGCCCCCTGTAGGGTGATAATATGTCCCTTGACTTTTTGGTCAGTCTTGGACCTATGAAGGAAAATAGTGAGGGAGTGTTCCCTGATAGCTATGTCCCTGTAACCAATCACTCCCGAGGCTAGGTCAGATCTGGAGGCAACTGCTAATTCACTGACCCGGAAAGTTCCAAAGAAGGGCAACATGAATGCCACAGTGAATAAGGCGGCCCCATGGTGAATAAGGTGGCATTGAACGAGTCAAAACAGGTATGGGGAAGTGAGTCCACAAGAGCTGACAGAATCTCTGGTGTGATTGGCAACCTGGGGGTCTGCTCTGGTGCCATGCTGGTGTGTCCAAGATTCAATCAGCTTGCCTGAAAAGAATCCTTGGTCCCTCTGTCTGTGTGTGTGTGTGTGTGTGTGTGTGTGTGTGTGAGAGAGAGAGAGAGAGAGAGAGAGAGAGAGAGAGACCTGCTAACCTGTTAGTGAAGGACACTGCAACCAATATTCCTGCTATCGTGGATGGCGCTAGGCCCTTAGAGCATAGCGCAATTGCAAATTGCAGTACTTGCGGTTCTGGGATGGGGAAGCCTAAGTCCCAGCCCTTGAGCGACCTGAATGATTGAAACTCAGAGAAGGCTCTACTGTATGACTCCCTGGTGCTGGGGACAATTGAACCCTGCACAGCCTCATACAGCTCTACTGTCCAATGTTCCACAAGTGCGGGAGTATGACCTTGGGTTCCTTGTTGGCTTCTGGGGCCAATAGGCGGAAGCGATCAATTTGGTGGCCGGAGAGGGTGTCGGCTATGCCGTTGTTGACTCCCGGGACATGCTTGGATTTAAATAGAATATTGTTACCAAGGCACTGCAGCACAAAGGCCCGCACCAGCCCCATCACTCGGGTGAATTTAGAGGAGAGGGTATTGATAACCTACACCACCTCCATGTTGTCGCACCAGAACAGTACAGATTTGTTGGCAAATTCCCCAGGCAGACCACAAAAACTATGGGGAAAAGCTCAAAGAAGGTGAGATTCCGGGTTATTCCTACCAGGGGCCACGAGGGGAACTACGGGGCAGCGCACCATTTACCCCGGAAGTAGAGGCCAAAGCCCAATGATCCCCTGCATCGGAATGAACCTGGAGTTCAGCCTCCAGGAGCATCCTCTGTCTCCATAGGCTAACCCTGTTGAAGGCGGACAGGAACCAGCCCCAAATTGTGAGGTCCTGCTTCATGTCCGCCATTACATGGCCGTGGTAATGGGGGGGCAGGTGGTCCGGGACCTTGGCATAGAGCTGGGACAGGAATGCATGGCCCAGCACCACCACCCTGCAGGCAAAGTTCAGGCTGCCCAGCAGACTCTGTAGCTGTCATACGTAACCTTGTTGTCAGGGAGGCATTATCTGATTGCTTCCAAGAGGGCCAATACCTTGTCAGGGGCGAGGTGGGACTCTTCCCTGACAGTATCCACCTCTATTCCCAGGAATGTGAGCACGGTCACCGGGCTGACTGTTTTTTCAGGTGTGAGGGGGACCCCCAGCTCCTTTGCAACATCTGGAGGAGTGACAGAGGAGCCTCTCTGTCACCTGTGCCCGCGGGGGCTAGGAACATGAAGTCATCGATATAATGGATGACAAAAGGAGACCGCGCTCTGTGACGAACAAACCAGTCATGAAACGAGCTGAACCTTTCAAAAGCTGAACAGGAGATGGAACACCCCATCGGCATGGCCTTATCAAAGTCGAATTGACCTTGAAATTGAAAGCCCAGCAGCTTGTAATCATTGGGGTGGACTGGCAGCAGGCAAAAAGCAGATTTAATATCACATTTCGCCAGGAGCGCCCCTGGGCCACAGTCCCTTGCCATGTCGACCGCCGCATCGAAGGATGTGTAGCGGACGGTGCAGAGTTCTTTGGGGATCACATCATTGACCAACTCCCCCTTAGGGTAGGAGAGGTGATGGATGAGGCAGAATTCACCAGGGGTCTTTTTAGGCACTATTCCCAGAGGTGAGATGTGTAACGATGCCATGGGAGGGGAATCAAATAAGCTGGACACTCTGCCCTCAACTATCTCTTTTTGGAGCTTGGTGTGGACCAAGGTTTCCATGCCCTTAAATGATTTGAGATTCTCCACCCAGGGCCTCACCTTGACCCGGCCCACTGGGATCCTAAAACCTTCCTTGAAGCCTTGAACCACGTATTGGACCTCCCCCCGTATGGGGCAGCCATGCAGAGCTCTGGCTAGGGCTCTATACTGAACTGGGGTTGAGGCCCTTGTTGCCACCCACCCCCTGCTCTCCCTGTGGGTATTTGGTTGGTGGTCTGCCTTTGGCATGGAGTCTAACCCTGTTGCATAGGCAGGCTGGGTGATTGCCCGAGCAGTGGAAACAGGTGCTTGAAATGGCAGGGGGAGCGAGTGCAATTTCCCAATCCATTGTATTCCCAACACGTGGCCACCTTGGCAGGGGGGCAGTGACCCTCTGACCGAATGGGGTTGTTCACTGGGGCAACCCCTCCTTTCACTAAGGCATGGCCACTATCAGTATGGGGGACATTGCTCATGCACTCGAGCCACAGGTCTTGTGCATATTTGTTCCACCTGAGCCTGGGGTTATGGAGGCTCGTTTCCTAAAGTTCTCATCATAGCATAGCCATGCCCCCGGGTTGCTTGTGTCAAAAGCACGCCACCCAGTGTCCTGATACTTTATCAGTTCAGTGGCACGCTCAGAGGCCATTTGCAGCATGACTCCCATCAGTGAAGGCAGCTGGCCAGTTGGATCAATTACAGTCCACCTTAGGTCTCTTAAACTTCTCTTTGTCTTTACCTTCCTCCTTGGAGTTGGGATCCAAGATGGGATCACTGTAGAGAAGGGCGAAAACATCCACGTATTCACCCTTCCATATCCTATCCCTGGTGGCCCGCATAAGGCCTCAGTATATCCCCCTGCCATGGGTGGCACCTCCTGCATTGGGGGGTGGACCATCTGACACAGTGGGGTATAGTACCCTGGGTGCGGCCATACTTGTGCCACCTGCTGGCTGACTCAAGTGCAAGTGGGGGGAGCCCAAGTGGGGCCATGGGCATTCCCACTTTGGTGGGCGGGACTGGACTGTGATGGTCATGGAACCCAGGAGCCAATCCATCCCAGCCGTTGCTGAAGGGTGGGTTCAGCAGCACCGCACTGATTGTGCCCGGAGCAGCAACCACTGCAGTGTGGTTCCCACTCCCTTGTGTATGTTGCAGAACTGCACCTACCTGGGTTTGGTGTGGGGACATCATAGTGTCATCAGGGACTGCATGGGCTAGTCAATGGCCGGGGTCTGTGTTGGGTGCAAATACTTTGCCTTCTGGTTCTTGTTGGGTGCCTTTCAGCCATCACGCGCACCATGGCCTCCAGGGATTCTGTCCTTTCCACGAACTCCTGAAGATGTTCCAGAATGACCAACACTGGGTCATCCCTTGGGCGGCGCCTGGGAAGAGGCTCTTCGCTGGAGCTGTCGGGAGACAATCCCCCCCTCCCGCCTGGGCGGAGGGGTGCCATTCGAGGTTGTCCGCCAGGGTGTGTGTGCTTCTGCGTCGCCTCGGCACTGGGGGGCGGGGGCACGTCCCGCTCTCCCACTGTGGAAGGCTGTGGGGAGTCATCCCTGTACCGAGCGGGGGAATCTCGTGTGTGTCTCATCCCGCCGGGGCAATGGAACAAGGGGCTCAACCTACCACTGGGGGGACCCTTCCCTGCTCCCAGCCTGGGGTTCTGGGGATCTCTCCCTGTGAGGGGAATTTTCCCTGCTGTGGGATGTGGCAGGGGCCATGCGCGATGGCTCCTCCCCTCTCCTTTCTCACGGGGGTACATGCTCCCTGACCTGGGAAGGCTTGTGCTCCGCCAGGCCCCTCAGGACTTCTTTGCATCCCCTCATCCTCTGCTGCAATGAGGCCATGATAGCTTCCTCCTGCAGTCGTCACTCCCTGACCCCTGTTGGGGGCTGTTTGGATGGGTCCTTGGCTTGGCCCCTGCCCCTTCTACCCATTGCCAATGTAAGTGGAAGGAGGTGGGTGGGGGAACCAACCAATGCTCCTTGGGGGGGGGACCCTCCGGTATGCTGATCAGCCAAAAAACAACAAAAAGGGGTTGGGGTAGAGGATCCTCCCTCTGTATCCCCGGCCTTTTCTCTCCCACGCAAGGACAGCAGCAAGATCCGACAAGGAGGCACCCTGCTTACCCCGAAGGGGGCCGGGTCTGCTCCCCCGTTCACCTGCCTCAAGGACACTACTGCAGGAAGAGCCAGAGCAACTGCTCCTTGCTTCCTTTCTGTTGCTCCTCTTTGGCGCAACTGACTTGAGTCCAGCCGTGCCCTAAAATGGCACCCTTCAGGTCTCGTCTTGCGAGACCTGTTTCGTGCTCTCCTCTGCCTGTTTGCAGCCGCCTGATTTCCCTGCTTGTCTTCTCTCAATTGGGGGTGGGGCAAACACCGGTCCCACGCATGCTGCCCCTGAAGATAAGGGGGGCGCATGGGGAATGGGGATTATCCAGTCTCAGTTGGTTCAATAATTCTGAATACCTTTTACACAGCTTAAATTAGTAGACTTTGTATTTTAATGCTCACGAATTCTAGATTTTCGTTACAGTAGCTGCAAGATTTACAGTTTCCCAAATGGTGCATGTTCTTTTATGTGTTTTTTGTGAGCATGTATAAAAATAAAACAGCTTCTAATACTGTATTTTTGAAATGCACACTCAAAGGGTTCAGATACACGAGCTGCGACAGGCCTGACCCCTATGCACGCCCTCTCCGCCTGTGGTGGGCAATCGGGGCCAGAGTGGGGTAAATGGTTGGGGCCACAAACAGGGCCACCAGTACCATGAATTTTGATGGCTGTTCAAAGCTTTGGATTATTTTCTCTTTACATTTTATTTTCTACATAATGATCTTAAATTATCTTAAATGAGAGAGATAATTATCACTCTAGGAAGTTTTGGAAGATCCTGTTATATGTTTGCTTGGCTTTGAGTGGAATGACTCTATCAATGTCATTAGTCTTATTGTGGCTGCCTTCTCTCCAGAAACTTTCTTCTTTTAGATTTTGACCCAAATAAGAACTGTTGGCAATAATAGGAAAACCAGTTTGACTTCACTGGTGTGTTATATAAAATACAAGTTAGGAAAGAATTTGGTCAGTAATGACCACTCCTTCCGTGCTATGGTTTCTCCTCATGAGGCTAAACATCATTGGCCCTCCATTAAAATCAATAGGAGGATGCTAAGCAAAGACGTCGCATGAGCTGAAGCAGCCCAATCCCCATGCAGCCTCAGCGTTTGCCACGGTCACACAGCAGGGTCAGCGTTGGAAGCCGGGCAGATGGCCACAGGGAGCTAGGTGGGCTGGTGGCAGGCGACAGCACTTGCTGCTCAAGACACTGCAGCAGTGATTCCCGTGTGGCAGGACAAGTGTGGCCCTCCACACACGTATTTACTCCACACTGCATCATGTGGCCTGGCTGCCCAGGGTGGGGTAAGGCTACCCAAGGCGTCCCTACTCCTCTCCACTCTGTCTTTTGTGGCTGCACCCAGGATGGGAGGGTCAAGAGAAATGAATGCCGGTTCCATTGCTGTGGTACCGACAGCATTCGCAACAGTCTATGCCTGCTTTACTATGGCCTGTTGTGGTTCTGTTGCCCTTCATATTCCCAACATCTTTTTTGGTAGCTCATAATTTTTAGAAACAAAATATATTAAAAAAAAGTTTGGGGGAAAGTACATAAGACGAGGGGGCTGTAGAATTTTCTTCGTCTTGTGTTCTATTCTGAATAAACCCACACAGTCTTCCTCCTTTTCATGCTCTCCTCAAACCCAGTCTGAAATGCCTCAATCATGTCTTAAAGACAGCTGGTAAAAACCTTTTTGCATCAAGGAAGAATCAAAACGTGCTTTGAGCTTTTGGCAAAGATGAGCAGAAATACACAGGTGAAGCAAGGGAATAAAATGGGAATCCAGCTGCCAGTTTTATTATTGTCAGGATTAATTGTTTGCAGTAGAAAGGCTTCCTGTAGACGGAAACATACAGTAGTATCGCAGTCACTTGCAGATAGGTACAGTGAGCGCACAGGAGAAAATCAGAAAGTATTAATGATCTGCTAACAATTGGTGTTTTTATGCACACATTTCTCCTACATGTTTGCTGTTACATCCTGAACTTTCTATGTGTCTAAATCACTCACCCAGATCTTAAACATCCGGCTCTTTGAACTTCTGCATAGAACTGCTCTCAGAACTTTTGTGTGTAAAAAGTTCTCCTGGTAAACTGCTTTGCTCCAGGCAGCTGTGGTCACTTGGTTTCCATGGAAGCCTCTCACGTCTACAGCTGCAGCTACTTTAGGCTGCATCAGGGCAGTGTTTGTGTGAAGAATGCATCTGGAACTTACGTGTGTGTCAGGACTCCCCCCACGGAGAAGGAAATTTGGAGGGGGGAGGGGAGAGGCCCCATAAAGGTGGGGAGAAGAGGAGCCCCAAGACCGAACACCCAGGAAGGGGAAGGCTTAGGGGGTGTACCCCCCGATGACAGGAGAGTGGCAGAGGGTGAGAGGGAGCAGTGCAGGACCATGGCACGTGGTGGACTTGCGTCGGGGTGGGGCCCCCCACCAGATGTCGCTGCAGCTGTGACTGCGGCAAACCTCTCATGGCGCATGTGCACCCTCCCTGAGGCACAGGGAGACGCCGTTCCTAACACGCCTGATCTACGGTACTCAGAGCACCTGCGCCAGCAATTATTAATTTTATTTATTTATTTTTAAAATTTATACCCCGCCCCTCCTGCCAGGCAGCCCAGGGTGGCTAACAAATCAGTCAATAAAATACAATAAAAATACAATAATATATATAAAACATTCAATAAAAACAACAATAAAAACAATAAAAATGGAGAGAAAAAACCCCATAACCCCCACCATCCCATCCACCCTCCCCCTTCTCCCTCGCCAAACGCCCGATGGAACAGCCAGGTCTTATAATTCCTACGGAAACCTGGGATTAGCCCCTCCATAAAAGGGGGCTTTGCCCTGTGTGCATTGCCGGTAATGAGAGCGTAGCCTGTGAGACTCGCCCCAACCGTGAGTTTGTAGTTGTAGCTGAGGATTGTGTTATTGTGTTTGTGTGGGAGTGCATGTGGGGTGTGTGGCTCCACGAGGAAGGAGAGGGTGAAGGCGGGTGGCCCCCAGCCGTGCCTGTGTGCTAGTTGGGTGTGACAGTGTGGGTGTACTTGGAATTGGGTGCTTGTAGCTTCCCTACCTACTTCTCTGGGTGTTGCCCTGTGTGTGTGCCCTATCCTCCCCGTGTTCCCACTCTGGGTCCCCTGATCTTCCCACTTCCTTTCCTTTCCTCTCCTTCCCCCATGCCCTCCGCACTTCCCGCTCCCTATTCCCCGTGTGCATCTCGAGGGAGCACAGAGGCGTTGCTCGAGTCGCTTCCCTGTGATGATCTCTGGCAAGGAGTTTTTCTCCATTGCCTACACTAGACCCTGAGGGAGAGATTCACAAAGCCTCATCGCCTGGACTTGTGTGCATGTGCAAGCCCTTTTCCTCTCCCTCACCGTCCCCCGTAATCCTTATAGTGTGGAGTTGTAAACCCAGAAGACTGAAAGAGCAGCACTTTAAGGTGTGTGTCAAAATGCCCATAGTAGGCAGGAAGACAGCATCTCCTAGAACTCATTTCCATTTAACAAGTTTGTTTTTGCTAAATTCATGTTTTTACTTAAACCTCCAATTAGCCATCTAGTTATCTATGTGAAGTAGCAATATTATAAAACAAAGAGAAGGAAAATCTGTTTGACCCAATTCTGTATCCCTTCTGGATGCATAAATCCCATTAATACAAATAGGGGTGAAAGGACTAAAGTATGAGTAGAAGGAGTAAATGATCAGGGTCTTCTGTAAGTTTCCAAACGAAGTCTGTGGTTGCATTCACGTGGACACTTAGAAAGGAAAAAAAAAACCTTCCTCCTGCTTGATTTTTTTTTTTTTTTTATAAATTAAAAGTGAGAAGGTTACAGGATATATTGCACACTAACTTCCAAAAAGTGAATTGGGAAAGTTAGGTTTAACAATCCAACACCTGCATTTCTCCTAACATGTGATTGGATTAACTCGCCTATCCGTTCACTTTAATTCCTGCAGGAGGAGATAGAGGTGATTTTTTTCTCATGGGATGAATCCCCTCCTGCTTGCATTTTCAAAATAATAATAATAAATTAATAATATAATATAATATAATATTGCACTGGCAGTGTACCTGACACTGTACACGATGCATTGTTAAAAGAAGAAGAAAAAACCCACCTCAGAATAATGGGATGCCTATTAGGAACCAGGTCAGTAACTTTTGAAGCAGTGGAGGGAACTTTAAAAGCAAAGAAGGGAATGTGGAAGCAATTAAAATGTGGGAATACAAACTCCCGCAGCCAACATTACAAGTTGAAGAGGATCATGTGAATGCAGCCAATGTCTCCTGTTTTCCTTGCCACTGAAGTTAATAGCATCTTTCCCATTAACTTAATAGCAGAAGGGTCACCCCCAAAATGTCTATTCACTATAATAACATGGTATGAACACCACATATGTGGCAGCTGCTAATTAAGTTGTTCTTTCTTTTTTCTTCTTTTCATTTAGTCCCCCCCACCCCTTTTTCAGCCTTTATCTGGTTTTTATTAGGACAAAGCATTAAAAAGAACATTCACTCTCTTCAGATGGCAGACTATCACATTTTCTCATCTTTTCTCTACTCCTTCCCTGTAAATTTATACAAAAAGAGAGAATGTGGCATTTAGCTAGCATAGCATAGCCTCATTACAGCAGTAAAAATGAATGTTCCACTAGCAACAATGAACTCAGCAACAGACTTTTTGTAGGATCAGTAAAGCTAATTGTAGGCTCACCTCTCTCGAGGACGCAAACCTGTTGAAACTGCTCCATTTCAGACTGAACAACTTGTATGGTCCAGAAAATACTTTCCTCCTTAGTAGGGATCAAAGTTTAGAATGTCATATATAGAAATGTATCTTTCAGCATCTTCCTCTGCACACCTGTTCTTTCTGGGGTTTTTTTTTTTCTGAAAAAGAAGCAGTTGTGCCCTGAGGTAGCATTGCTGTGACACTTCCCCCAACCCCTCCATCATATCTAAGAATGTTCAAGAAGATGTGTGAAACATGATTTTTTTTTATCTTCTGCACATCACAGTCAGACTTTGTTCTTAATGGAATTCAAAGCTCTGTGTTTAAAGATTCCCATTGGGCAATTCCTCTGAAAGGCGCAACACATTTGATTTCTCAAGGTTCTGCTCAAGAACCATTTCACAATCTCTCTCTTTTAATCTGTTTCAGAGTAAAAAGTGACCTTTCAGTTTCAAGTAACAATATCTCTGTTTCAGTTCTCATAAAGTAGGCAGGATTCTATCATTTCTGAGAAATTTAATTTACACAGAATAGATGGTAATGTACATTTTTATTAGTCACTAGTCACTTAGAGTAAGTTTAGCAGTTTTAGATTGTGTACAAGTATTCCAAGTTCAGATTATGAAGCATTTATACATTCTTCTCTTCTCTTTGTTGTGCAGAGAAAAGAAGACAAGCCTTTGTGCTTTACAACTCTTAGAGATATTGGAATTTAGGAAAATCTTGATGTTTTTTTTTTAAAAACCTCCAAACCTATTAGAACAAAACCTGTCCTCTCAATACAAATACAAACCTCTTTACTGTTATTTAGTTAATTTATTTACAGTCATTGCCAAACAACAAAAGAAAGATAAGATAAAGCAAAAAAAATTAAAGTACACATGAAATCCTATTAAATGCAGTAATATTTTACAGATATCCATTATATACCAAATTTATGTATTCTAAACCTTTGTGCACCACATACAAATGTGCCAGTTGCATGAATAGTTTTCAAAGAATTATTAGTAAATAACCAACACTTTTTTTATTCTAGTGACCAATTTTTTAAAGACTCAACAAGAGGATTCCATAATTGAACCTTTAGGTTCTCATAAAAGGGACCTTTCCACAAGTAATGTGTTAAATCTTCTTTTTCATTTAGGGGACAGAAACATTTCAGATGAACTCCCTTCCAACAAGTACTTCCATTTTCATCTGAGTACATCAGAGTTTTTTAATGGCTCCCCTGTGTTTCCAGTTAGGAATCTTATGATAAAAATCTAAATTATGGGTAAATTTATACAAACATAAGGAGAAAGAAGAATTAGATGAATGCACAAGTACCTGATCATTTTGACTACTCATGTCCTTTAATCTATGGCCTTTTTCAAATGGATGCCCACCCCCCTTGCCCACGTGTGCAGGTGGGGGGTGTCGTCTGTTTGAATGCCACGGCTGATGGGTGTGTGTGTGTGCGTGCGCGCTCCTGCGTAACACCCATCTCCACCCATTGCCCATGCACGGAGAAACGGGTGCCAGAGGCGGATACTCCCTGTGTGGTGGTGGGTGGAAGTGGGTGGTGGTCCCTGGGAACCCACCCCAATGCACTGCCCACCCACCACGCCGCCCATCCATCCTGCTATGCACCTGCCCCCATTTGAAGAGGGCCTGTGAGTATTTCTTTTTCATTTGGTTCAGGAATCAAAGCACCATTAAAAATACCATTTTTAATACACAGAGATTAAAGGTCTTTTGCCATGGGGGTGTGGGGGGTTGTATTTTAATGATTTTAGGATCTGTAAGCCACCCTGAGCTTTTGGGAAGGGTAGCATATATTAAATAAATAAATAAATAAATAATAATATTGGAAGCCAATGAGCTGAAAGCTGCAGTCAATACCAGTCTTGGGTTGCTAATGTTTTGCTTTTGAATAACCAACAGTTCTGTGCACCATGTGTGCAAATGAATGAAGCCATATTTGATGGACAATGCTCATATGTCAGTGATTTCTTTGGCTGTGTAAGAGGTCACATCTTCCCCTCCAGATCCAGCTGTTCATACAAAATTTTAGTTAGCAAGATTGCCTTTGGGCTTTCTGTCCCTCTACCAATTTTGATTAAAATTGGTCTATGAATGAATGAATTTATTTCAGTAAATTTGCTATTAATACAAAATTTAAAACCAAATAAAAATTAAAACTCAAAATCTAATATTCCATACAGCGATAAATCTGTGTTATACAAGTGACACGGGAACAATACTGGCCCAGATGGACTCACGTCATCTACACAACTCTATTCTCCCGTTCCATCATCAGCAAAAACATTGCCACATTTTTCAGTATAGACATATCTGCAGAAGTCAATAAAAATTCATAATTCTCCTCTGGGGTAAATGATCCTAGAATAAATTGGTCTATGGGATCAAGACCTCTTTATGGGAAGGGCATAAACACACAAATAGGATGGTTACATAAGCTTTCTTTATCACACAACATACAATTAGCTTGTGGAACTTGCTGCCAGAGGATGTTGTTAAGGCTAAGGCTGTTTTTATACGAGTGGCCAATCTAGCGGCTTTTAGAAACCTCATCTAAACGCTGCCCCTGCAAGGTTTCTAAAAGCGACTTTTTAAAAGCCGCTAGATTGTCCACCCATATAAAAACAGCCTAAGAGTGTAGTTGGATTTAAACAAGGATTGGATACGTTCTTGGATGATATCTCTATAAATGGCTACAAGTCAAGTTGGTCACAGTTGGGAGCTGGCAGTATATAGCAGGAAAGAGATCATTCCATTGTGATCTGTTGGGTACTTCTGTGAAGTGAGTGAAGTTGGCCACTACTAGAGGCAGGATGCTGGGGTTGAAGGACCAATGGTCTGCTCATAACAGTTGGGTTCCCATGTTCTTATATTCCATACGAGATTAGGTAAAAATAGATAAGCTCTTAAAAAGGTCTTCATGTCTTAATAAGTGCAGCGACACAGGAACTCAGACGAATTCATTCTGTTGCAAGGCTAACTGGGTTTAAGTCAATTCCTCCCATTCCTTACCCATGCACAAGTACTTGGGCCATACTCTAATATATAAGGGTGAGGAATTTGGATTGAGTCCTCCTTCTGAGGTAATGGACTACAACCTCCACGGTAGGGCTGGTTCAAATAAGCCATCCTGATTTTGCGGACTTTTCCGTAAAAGTGGAATGGCTTATTCATATTTTGGTCAGAATTCTGACAGGACCATTTTGTGCATGCACAGACGCACGGAGGCCATTTTGTGCATGTGCAAAATGTTTTTTGGTTTATTTCATTCTGTCCGAGTTCCAGTTGGACTGAACGAAATGGCCTGTTCTGACGGAATCAGAAATCGGGCAAATTTTCCGGGTCCAGTCCTGCTCCATAGAGCCTATTTCAGTAGATGTGTGCCCCATCCATAAGAGGGTCAGTGCAGCTGTGGACTGCCTGATTCTTCCTCACTTGGTCCTTGGAATGATAGATAGATAGATAAATAAATAAATAAAATATAAATAATTATTTCAAGCCTCACCCACCTCAGCCAGTTGAACAGTAATCTACTGTGTAAGAAGCCTCCCTGTAGTCGGGTTCTGCACTAGAACCCCCTTCTCAACAGAAGCATCAAGATGCATAGAGCCTTGGATGAGTTCCCTGTCTCACACCACCCCTCTGCTTCCCTGAGCACCATTTTTCCCTGGCTTCATTTTTTATGCTCCACCAAATTTAGACTGTACATTTTTCAGGACGTGCTGCCTTTTGTTACTTGTATTTTTGTGAGGCACCTTGTATAGTTTTGGTTTTCCAAACCGTGATTAATAGCATCGAAGAAAGGAAGCTTTCATGAATTCAGTGACCTTTCTTGGAAACAAGGTTTCAATTCTTTGTTGTTAACTGGCTGTCATTTTCAAAGGTGTTTATTATACCCACATAAGCACTCAATTAATGCAGTTAAGTTCATTTGTGAGACTTGTCTTTCACCCTATTACTGAAAATAAAGATCAGCTAGGGAACACTCTTTGGGTCAGAGTCTCTGCTCCCTTATACATTGATGTAGTTCCGAAACTCCAGTGGGATTACTTCAGCTCTCACATAGATGAGAATATATTTACCTAGAACAGGGGAAGCTGGGACCTTCCAGATGCATTCAGTTTAGTGCCTCTCCCAAACCATTGCAGGTCACTCTTGGAGCCCCTGTCACAAAGCAGGCAGCAGCCAATACATCTGAGGCTCCAAGACGTACGTCTTTGAGCTTCTCTTCCTTTCTCACGGAGCCACAGAGAGTTTCCAAGGGCACCAAACCCAGCAAAACTTTCACAGCCTCTTGGCATTAGCATACTCGCTCAATGTGTGTATTTCCCCTCATTTGCTGGATTTCCATTAGAGATTTGCCCATCTTCATCTTTCACTTTTTCTATCATCTCCCCCCAATTACCCAATCTCATTCTGTTGTGATGCTTTCTCTTCTCTCTCCTCTCCATTTATATATTCCTCCCTATAGGTTATCTTTCTCTTTATTCACTGCCTTTTTTTCCTTTCATAAATCCCTCTAACCATTGTTCTCTTCAACCCTAGAATATCCCATACAAGTTACAAAGCCTTAAAACTAAANTCATATGTCAGTGATTTCTTTGGCTGTGTAAGAGGTCACATCTTCCCCTCCAGATCCAGCTGTTCATACAAAATTTTAGTTAGCAAGATTGCCTTTGGGCTTTCTGTCCCTCTACCAATTTTGATTAAAATTGGTCTATGAATTTATTTCAGTAAATTTGCTATTAATACAAAATTTAAAACCAAATAAAAATTAAAACACAAAATCTAATATTCCATACAGCGATAAATCTGTGTTATGCAAGTGACCCGGGAACAATACTGGCCCAGATGGACTCCCGTCATCTACACAACTCTATTCTCCCGTTCCATCATCAGCAAAAACATTGCCACATTTTTCAGTATAGACATGTCTGCAGAAGTCAATAAAAATTCATAATTCTCCTCTGGGGTAAATGATCCTAGAATAAATTGGTCTATGGGATCAAGACCTCTTTATGGGAAGGGCATAAACACACAAATAGGATGGTTACATAAGCTTTCTTTATCACACAACATACAATTAGCTTGTGGAACTTGCTGCCAGAGGATGTTGTTAAGGCTAAGGCTGTTTTTATACGAGTGGCCAATCTAGCGGCTTTTAGAAACCTCATCTAAACGCTGCCCCTGCAAGGTTTCTAAAAGCGACTTTTTAAAAGCCGCTAGATTGTCCACACATATAAAAACAGCCTAAGAGTGTAGTTGGATTTAAACAAGGATTGGATACGTTCTTGGATGATATCTCTATAAATGGCTACAAGTCAAGTTGGTCACAGTTGGGAGCTGGCAGTATATAGCAGGAAAGAGATCATTCCATTGTGATCTGTTGGGTACTTCTGTGAAGTGAGTGAAGTTGGCCACTACTAGAGGCAGGATGCTGGGGTTGAAGGACCAATGGTCTGCTCATAACAGTTGGGTTCCCATGTTCTTATATTCCATACGAGATTAGGTAAAAATAGATAAGCTCTTAAAAAGGTCTTCATGTCTTAATAAGTGCAGCGACACAGGAACTCAGACGAATTCATTCTGTTGCAAGGCTAACTGGGTTTAAGTCAATTCCTCCCATTCCTTACCCATGCACAAGTACTTGGGCCATACTCTAATATATAAGGGTGAGGAATTTGGAATGAGTCCTCCTTCTGAGGTAATGGACTACAACCTCCACGGTAGGGCTGGTTCAAATAAGCCATCCTGATTTTGCGGACTTTTCCGTAAAAGTGGAATGGCTTATTCATATTTTGGTCAGAATTCTGACAGGACCATTTTGTGCATGCACAGACGCACGGAGGCCATTTTGTGCATGTGCAAAATGTTTTTTGGTTTATTTCATTCTGTCCGAGTTCCAGTTGGACTGAACGAAATGGCCTGTTCTGACGGAATCANAGTGATTCCCGTGTGGCAGGACAAGTGTGGCCCTCCACACACGTATTTACTCCACACTGCATCATGTGGCCTGGCTGCCCAGGGTGGGGTAAGGCTACCCAAGGCGTCCCTACTCCTCACCACTCTGTCTTTTGTGGCTGCACCCAGGATGGGAGGGTCAAGAGAAATGAATGCCGGTTCCATTGCTGTGGTACCAACAGCATTCGCAACAGTCTATGCCTGCTTTACTATTGCCTGTTGTGGTTCTGTTGCCCTTCATATTCCCAACATCTTTTTTGGTAGCTCATAATTTTTAGAAACAAAATATATTAAAAAAAAGTTTGGGGGAAAGTACATAAGACGAGGGGGCTGTAGAATTTTCTTCGTCTTGTGTTCTATTCTGAATAAACCCACACAGTCTTCCTCCTTTTCATGCTCTCCTCAAACCCAGTCTGAAATGCCTCAATCATGTCTTAAAGACAGCTGGTAAAAACCTTTTTGCATCAAGGAAGAATCAAAACGTGCTTTGAGCTTTTGGCAAAGATGAGCAGAAATACACAGGTGAAGCAAGGGAATAAAATGGGAATCCAGCTGCCAGTTTTATTATTGTCAGGATTAATTGTTTTCAGTAGAAAGGCTTCCTGTAGACGGAAACATACAGTAGTATCGCAGTCACTTGCAGATAGGTACAGTGAGCGCACAGGAGAAAATCAGAAAGTATTAATGATCTGCTAACAATTGGTGTTTTTATGCACACATTTCTCCTACATGTTTGCTGTTACATCCTGAACTTTCTATGTGTCTAAATCACTCACCCAGATCTTAAACATCCGGCTCTTTGAACTTCTGCATAGAACTGCTCTCAGAACTTTTGTGTGTAAAAAGTTCTCCTGGTAAACTGCTTTGCTCCAGGCAGCTGTGGTCACTTGGTTTCCATGGAAGCCTCTCACGTCTACAGATGTGTCTACTTTAGGCTGCCTCAGGGCAGTGTTTGTGTGAAGAATGCATCCAGGAACTGCCTCAGGGCAATGTGTGTGTGAACAATGCATCCGGAACTTAGTTGTGGACTTGTAAACCCAGAAGATTGAAAAGCCCGGAACTTTAAGGTGTGTGTAAAAATGTCCATTGTCACATTTGTTCTGCCACTCTAAACCATGGTGGGGGACTCTGTGTTCCCTGGTGGAGTTTGGCCCACATCACGTTTGTTCTGGGTACCGGCCCACTTTGGATGGGGGAGCGGCCTTTCCTCTGATCGGAACTAGGTGTGATAGCCCCTTCCTGCCATCACGTCTGAAAATACCCTAAGGCTGTATTTACACAAAATGCTAATTCTGTGAAAATTTCTTTCCCTTACTTTTTATATTTTTTAGTATGTGAACACCTGTCTTCTGGGTGCCTGAAATCCATTAACTGCTACCTAGGCCAATCTGATGTTAGATCATATGTTCCCAGACTGGCTTTGGACTCCAAGTCAGGTTGCACCATCTACTGGTGTGGGTGTAATGCTTATTCCTTCACATTTGTTTTTCATTATGTGTGAAGGGATTAATCCTGCTGTCAGTCTACCTGCATCACAGGGTAGACTGACTATCTACCCTGTGACTGCATCACTCCCATGAGCTGGAGTGGGCCCAATCACCCATGTACCCTGTGGTGGGCAATCACAGCCGCCACACTTCGGGACCAATGCGAGGAGCAGGGAAGATGCGCCCCCCCCGGAGAAATCAGGTGGGCCGCTGTCAGAGGTCCTGTCATGTCCTGAGTCAGGTATGGACACACTTGCAGGTGTCTAGCCACATGCTACCCACCCTCCCCCTGGCCCACCCACTATGTCACCCGCAGCTGTGACATGACTGCGTGTGACTGGTGACAGCACCCACCGTTCAAAGCCTCACAGTGGACTTTGATGGGGACCGGGCCCACAAGCAGGAGTGCACTACCGTGCCTTGGGCAGCCTTACCCCACTTTGGGTAACTTGTTTTTGTAACAAACAGATCAAAATCTGAAACAAAAATACAGTTTTTGAAGTTTTTTTCACCATTGTCAGCATCAAATATTGACTTTTGTCAAAAGGAATCGAGGCAATTTTCATACATTCAATAATTTGGCATTTCAGTTTTCTTTTAAAAAATGCTAGCAATCTTTCAATCCAACAAATAAAAAAGAATCTCAAGATTGGAAATTGATTATGACCCCCCCCCTGAAATTTCTTTTCTATGAAAGATTTTGAACCAGGTCTACAATTTCTATAACTGACATTGGCCCTGAAATTACCTAGGGTAGGGGTTCTCAAACTTTTTCCAGTCATGAGCGCTGGAGTGACAGTAGTGACAACATGGGACCACTGCATAATATGCACAGAATAAATATGTATAGATCAAGTATCCCATCTGCAATTCAATTTAATTCATTTCAACGGAAATTGAGATAATTAGTCAAATAATCCTAGCTCACATTGACTCTAATGATTTCATTTAAGGACTGTTTCAAAGTGCTCCTGAGCACTACTGACAGCTGGCTTGGGGAGCACTGTCACACGTTGCCCAAGCGCTTTGGTGCTCCTGAGCACCAGGTTGAACATCCCTGACCAAGGCAGGGAGCTTTCGGTTGTAAACTTAGACAAATATCTCCACATGGCAGAGTTCCGTATCTACTGATTCCAGTTCTTTTCCTTCTCCTGGCATTACTACAATAATCAAGCCACAAACTTACTTTGGTTACTAAAGAAAATAGTTTCTACTCTGAATAAGCCTGTGGTGAAAGACTGTTGAGAAATAAGATGTCATTTTCCCAGTCAATTGTCAAATCAAACTGTTCTTTAACATGCTCATTCCCTTCTGACCAACAAGAGGATTCAATCATTGCTGGTAGTTAGTCCATAATAATATATTATTAGTATGTTCTAGCACCATCTAGCTTACTTTCAAGGTAACTCCCACCAACACAAATTTTTCTTTCTCTCCTGCCACAGCTGTGGAAGTTATTTTGTCTAGTGTTGTGATGACATAGAAAAAAGAACATCTAGGGTGAATTTACCTAGAAGGTATAATTTTTCACTGGAGGAGTAAAAATAGTCTGTTTTTCTCTGTTTGTATCATTGTTTTGTTTGTTTATTAATTACTACTATTATGGATGTGCCTGAAGCAGCAGAACAGCAGCAGCTCAAACTGAGGTGGCCAGCCATCCCACCATGATCTCCCTATTCCGTTTTTTAATTATAGTTTTTCAAAGCAAACTTTATAGATTGAAATCAGTCACACACTCATAGCATCCTGTAACAAAAGTAAAAATGAACTCATGACTTTCAGATTTGCTTTCCAAGTCTCTACCAGTTGAGATACTCAAGCAGTTGCTGGTTGTTCTTGTTCTTGCTCTAGTTTTAAATTTAATTTAGCCATCTGAAAAGGAGTTTGCATATTATCTTAACAGAAGCTTCAGTCCTGTTACGACACTAAAGCAGAATTAACACCATGGTTGGATAGCCAGGGATTTAACTAAAAGGAATTGTGCCCCATTTATTTCTCTCCTCTCAGTGCCCTCTTCCTAGTTGTGCCCCCCCAACAAATGAAAGTGCCCCTCTCATCCGATAGACCTTGGTTACATCACTGTGGGTAGCTAAGCTTTGAGGCAGCAATCAGTAGTATAACTAAGTTTATTAGGCACCTGAAGTAGTAGCCAAATTACTTGTTCCCCAGCACCCTTTCCTTCTGCCCCAGACCCTTGCCATCCCATGCTGCGCTACTCTGCTCCCAACCCTGCATAGCACCATCTCCACCTACCTGCCATTCTCTCCACTCCATTCAATGTGACAGTCATGGTAGCAACAGGCAAAGACTGTGGTGCGGGTGGAAGGGCTTTGAAGAACATCCACCTACAAACCCTACCTTCACTGAGTCTGCTGTTGCCGTAGATGGCCGCCTGTCTTTATGGCAACAGCAGGTAAGGACTCAGTGCAGGTAGCGTGTGTAAATGGATGTTCTTCAAAGTCCTTCTACACCTACAACAGTACTTGCTTGTAGATGCTGCTGCTGCTGCTGCTTTTACTGCTATATGGCAGTTTTTATGGTGATTTTGACAGTAAGGGTGAGAGGAGCCCAAAATCCATGCACAGAAGGGAGGGGCTCAAAATCAGCCGACGGGAGGTGCTGTTGTCCTCCTGGCCCTACCCATCTTTGTGTCACTGACAACAATGCATTATAGTCTGTTCCTAATTGTGCGTTCTGTCACTTCTTTCAAATACTGTTAGTAGCAAGGCTGGATTCAGGAATTTAGGGGCTTTTCTTAACAGAAGAATGGTTAATGGACACACACTGACTTACCCAGGAGCATAGTTGTATTAGGTGCAGCAAGTGCATCCACTCCAGGACCCACACAGCTGAAGGGTTCACTTGCATGTAGAATGCATATGCACACAAGCAGAGTGCCCCAGCATTCCACTCTGGAATGCGGGGGGCCCGTTACATCTTATTGGTATTACCCATTATAAAAAGGCAATGCTATCTCTGCTTGCTTAATTGTTAAGTGAGGTGGCAGTTCCTAGTTCTTGACTTTGCATAGAAGGGTGTTGTTTGAAGGGGGAAAGAGTAAAACAGAGGTTTCTCTCTCACACGTATACCCACACAATAGTGACAAAATTAATAAGATGACTGCACTCAACGCATCCAGCTCTCTTGTGCACGTGTGTATGTGTGTGTGTGCA
>QEPC01015142.1:1981030-1993291 GCA_003113815.1 Sphenodon punctatus | reverse complement strand
AATAATAATATTGGAAGCCAATGAGCTGAAAGCTGCAGTCAATACCAGTCTTGGGTTGCTAATGTTTTGCTTTTGAATAACCAACAGTTCTGTGCACCATGTGTGCAAATGAATGAAGCCATATTTGATGGACAATGCTCATATGTCAGTGATTTCTTTGGCTGTGTAAGAGGTCACATCTTCCCCTCCAGATCCAGCTGTTCATACAAAATTTTAGTTAGCAAGATTGCCTTTGGGCTTTCTGTCCCTCTACCAATTTTGATTAAAATTGGTCTATGAATTTATTTCAGTAAATTTGCTATTAATACAAAATTTAAAACCAAATAAAAATTAAAACACAAAATCTAATATTCCATACAGCGATAAATCTGTGTTATGCAAGTGACCCGGGAACAATACTGGCCCAGATGGACTCCCGTCATCTACACAACTCTATTCTCCCGTTCCATCATCAGCAAAAACATTGCCACATTTTTCAGTATAGACATGTCTGCAGAAGTCAATAAAAATTCATAATTCTCCTCTGGGGTAAATGATCCTAGAATAAATTGGTCTATGGGATCAAGACCTCTTTATGGGAAGGGCATAAACACACAAATAGGATGGTTACATAAGCTTTCTTTATCACACAACATACAATTAGCTTGTGGAACTTGCTGCCAGAGGATGTTGTTAAGGCTAAGGCTGTTTTTATACGAGTGGCCAATCTAGCGGCTTTTAGAAACCTCATCTAAACGCTGCCCCTGCAAGGTTTCTAAAAGCGACTTTTTAAAAGCCGCTAGATTGTCCACTCATATAAAAACAGCCTAAGAGTGTAGTTGGATTTAAACAAGGATTGGATACGTTCTTGGATGATATCTCTATAAATGGCTACAAGTCAAGTTGGTCACAGTTGGGAGCTGGCAGTATATAGCAGGAAAGAGATCATTCCATTGTGATCTGTTGGGTACTTCTGTGAAGTGAGTGAAGTTGGCCACTACTAGAGGCAGGATGCTGGGGTTGAAGGACCAATGGTCTGCTCATAACAGTTGGGTTCCCATGTTCTTATATTCCATACGAGATTAGGTAAAAATAGATAAGCTCTTAAAAAGGTCTTCATGTCTTAATAAGTGCAGCGACACAGGAACTCAGACGAATTCATTCTGTTGCAAGGCTAACTGGGTTTAAGTCAATTCCTCCCATTCCTTACCCATGCACAAGTACTTGGGCCATACTCTAATATATAAGGGTGGGGAATTTGGAATGAGTCCTCCTTCTGAGGTAATGGACTACAACCTCCACGGTAGGGCTGGTTCAAATAAGCCATCCTGATTTTGCGGACTTTTCCGTAAAAGTGGAATGGCTTATTCATATTTTGGTCAGAATTCTGACAGGACCATTTTGTGCATGCACAGACGCACGGAGGCCATTTTGTGCATGTGCAAAATGTTTTTTGGTTTATTTCATTCTGTCCGAGTTCCAGTTGGACTGAACGAAATGGCCTGTTCTGACGGAATCAGAAATCGGGCAAATTTTCCAGGTCCAGTCCTGCTCCATAGAGCCTATTTCAGTAGATGTGTGTCCCATCCATAAGAGGGTCAGTGCAGCTGTGGACTGCCTGATTCTTCCTCACTTGGTCCTTGGAATGATAGATAGATAGATAAATAAATAAATAAAATATAAATAATTATTTCAAGCCTCACCCACCTCAGCCAGTTGAACAGTAATCTACTGTGTAAGAAGCCTCCCTGTAGTCGGGTTCTGCACTAGAACCCCCTTCTCAACAGAAGCATCAAGATGCATAGAGCCTTGGATGAGTTCCCTGTCTCACACCACCCCTCTGCTTCCCTGAGCACCATTTTTCCCTGGCTTCATTTTTTATGCTCCACCAAATTTAGACTGTACATTTTTCAGGACGTGCTGCCTTTTGTTACTTGTATTTTTGTGAGGCACCTTGTATAGTTTTGGTTTTCCAAACCGTGATTAATAGCATAGAGGAAAGGAAGCTTTCATGAATTCAGTGACCTTTCTTGTAAACAAGGTTTCAATTCTTTGTTGTTAACTGGCTGTCATTTTCAAAGGTGTTTATTATACCCACATAAGCACTCAATTAATGCAGTTAAGTTCATTTGTGAGACTTGTCTTTCACCCTATTACTGAAAATAAAGATCAGCTAGGGAACACTCTTTGGGTCAGAGTCTCTGCTCCCTTATACATTGATGTAGTTCCGAAACTCCAGTGGGATTACTTCAGCTCTCACATAGATGAGAATATATTTACCTAGAACAGGGGAAGCTGGGACCTTCCAGATGCATTCAGTTTAGTGCCTCTCCCAAACCATTGCAGGTCACTCTTGGAGCCCCTGTCACAAAGCAGGCAGCAGCCAATACATCTGAGGCTACAAGACGTACGTCTTTGAGCTTCTCTTCCTTTCTCACGGAGCCACAGAGAGTTTCCAAGGGCACCAAACCCAGCAAAACTTTCACAGCCTCTTGGCATTAGCATACTCGCTCAATGTGTGTATTTCCCCTCATTTGCTGGATTTCCATTAGAGATTTGCCCATCTTCATCTTTCACTTTTTCTATCATCTCCCCCTAGTTGCCCAATCTCATTCTGTTGTGATGCTTTCTCTTCTCTCTCCTCTCCATTTATATATTCCTCCCTATAGGTTATCTTTCTCTTTATTCACTGCCTTTTTTTCCTTTCATAAATCCCTCTAACCATTGTTCTCTTCAACCCTAGAATATCCCATACAAGTTACAAAGCCTTAAAACTAAAATTTTAATGGTAGAAATGTTTTATTTGTAAAGAATTTATTTTAAGAAATATTTTCTGCGTAGTTGTCTATTTTATGCATAGTTGCCTCATGTTCCCGTTTCAATAACTATATTTAAATAGCCACACGGATGGGTTGGTGGTAGAAATTATAGTGCAGAAAGGGCTGGCAATCTTCCTAATGGACGAGTTTTTTTGATCATTCCACATATGCCTGTGTCCAAGCGTCTAAATTCCCATATCATTAGAAATTTGTATCTGCTTCCATCCACAATGTTTAGATTGAAACTGCAATTTGTTGTATTGCAAAACTAAACTTTTACCAAGGTTTTAGCTGTCTCATAAGTCCTTCCCGAAACTGGATGTTGCCATTTCTGCCCATGTGCTCATTTCTCCGGTGACAAGAGCGCCCTCATGGAAGATTAGTATTCTGAGCTCTTTCTAGTTGTGCCTTGATTAAATTACATCTGTAAGGTATTTCTCTTTTCCATCCAAGAGTCACAGTCACAGGTTCTGGTTATAAGCAAATTGGTTTATTTTTATCAGGAAGCCTCATTTTAAAATGTTGTTCATGCTTTAGGTGAGAAAAGTATTTGCACGTTGCAGAATATTTTAGGGAAAGTAAAAGATGGGAATTGCTGCAGGCCAATCAATTTATCCTGGACCAAGATAACTTCAGAGTATTTTAGTTTAGAGAAGTCAGTCCCCTCATTCATACTCTGTAACGTGTACTATATACAGATAATATCACAGACATACAGATGCAATTCAACATGTCAGAAAAACTGGGATATATTTTCACTTACCCCATTATCCTTAACACTTACCCTCACTTGCCCCTTTATCTCTTTTTGCCTCTGATGGTGTTTTTTTATTTTAAGGCCCTTGTTTACTACCAGATTAGTCAAGGGGGTGACCTATTTTAAACAAGAATGTTAAAAATTGATAATCTTTAAAAATGTAAACCCATACCTTGCCCTGCATTCACTAAACTGTTTGTTTGTTTCAATGCATACCTTACCCTATCTCTAGGACTCCCGGTGGGATGCAGTATATAAAAATCTGTAAAATACAAATACATAAAACTATTTAAAATTATCTACATCCAACCTACCCAATCCCTATCCCCACCTGCCAAGATGGAGTGAGGTGGGTAGATGGAGTGAGGTGAGGAGGGACTTGACATGCCAGTGATAAATGCAAGCCAAGCGGGTTCTCTTGGCTGTCTTCTGGGGCCAGATTGGTGCACAGAGGAAGAGGCTGTCTTATCCCCTAATGAACCTTCCAAGCGCCATGTGGACTGGGGATTTGTTGCACATATTTCCCATGGCTCTGGTAGTGATCTCTATAAGGGGCCCTGTTCTCAATTGCATTAAATCCAGCATCACTGCCACAGAAAAATCTCCGGAGAAGCAGTAGGGTTTTCAGGAGGAGTAGGCAGCATTGTATCTCTTACCCCACCTCAGCCACCATAGATGTCATGGCCTGGGACCAATTCAACACATAATGGCCACAGACAGTTTGAATGGTTCAACCCCCTTTGCAGTTCTCTTCTCCTCCAGGGATGTGCACATTTCATTTGTAATGAAGTATACCTCCCCCTCTTCCGCAGTGTTCCTTGATTGGATTCATTTGTGGGAAAGGCCCCATTTTTTCAGCACAGACCAGCTCCATTAGAAATCTTTCTGATGACTTTAATAGAAGCTGGTGACGGCCTCTGATGGATTCAGCTAAGAGCCTTCCCTCAGCTGCAGTCTAGAGCTGCAGCAAGTAGTGAATTGATTACCTGTGAGTAATAGCTGAATTTCCCGGTAGCCCTTCGAATACCCAGCCACATACTGAAGGAAATAAATACTCACCTACTTCTTTGGGATTTAAAATGGGGGGAAGTGTGTGTGAATGCCCAGCCAGCAGTTAGGAAGGGACTTGGGCAAGCAGATGGCAGCATAGAATCTAGGACCCTTGGTACAGCTGTCTCAAAGCAGAGCAGCTGAGCCACACCAGAAGGGACCCTTTAGGGTGCTAATTGTAAACCCTTGATATGACCAATATATAGTGCCCATCCTCATGACCAAAGTAGCTAACAGTTTCTCTGGTAACTTTCCTGATAGAGCTTTGGAAGGGTTGGAGGTTCTAGGCTCCTATAGGTTGCTCCTATTTATTTATTTATTTTAAAAACTTATTATCCTGCCCATCCTGCCACAGGCAGCTCTGGGCGGCTTACAATTAAAACAAAATAAAACAACATCAAAACTAAAAACAACACATAAAAGGGAGGATAAATATATCCCACACCCTCTCCACCCACCCTACCCATCCTCCCCACCAAAAGCCAGGCGGAGCAGCCATGTTTTATAACTGCATCAAAAAGAGGGGAGATCCGGGGCCAAACGGGCTTCCAACGGCAGGGAGTTCCACAGCTGTGGAGCAGTCACCGAGAAATCCCTCCCCGTCGTAGCCCACTGAAAAACTTGGGGGACCTCGAGGAGCACCCGATGACCGCAGGGGGCCAATCCAGGACCCAAGTGGTGAGGCGATCCTGCAGATAGGTTGGGCGAAGTCCGTTTAGGGCTTTATAGGCAAGCACCAACACCTTGAATCGGGCCCGATTCTGGTGTAACATGTTCCGGGCGGCCCAGTCCCACCAGGAGGTGAGCCGCCGCATTCTGCACCAGCTGCAGTCTCCAAACCGTCACCATGGGTAGCCCCACGTAGAGCGCATTACAGTAGTCTAGCCTAGAGGAGGTGAAAGCATGGATGACAGTGGCCTGGTCAGACCCATACAGTGCCTATCTACTTGATCATGAGGATGGGCACTGTATGGGTCATATAAAGAGTTTACAGTTAGTGCTTTGAAATGGACCTTCTGATGTAGCCCAGCTCCTCCTCTTTGGAACAGCTGTGCCAAGGGTCCTAGGTTCTCTGCTTGCCTAAGCCCCCTTTTAACAACTTGCTTATAAAACTAGTGGGTATTTTTTCCACACACACACACACACACACACACACCACTTTAAATCCAAAACGTTGGATCCTGTGCAAGTAGTGCCTGTAACTTGACCCGCAAATGGCAACTCAGGTAGTGCATATTTGACAGAAATACACATTTTGGAGGGTACTTGTTTCAACTCTGCTGCAGTCAGACTCCAATTAACTTCTAGCAGAACAGAATCAGTCCAGAGAAAAGTCTTACCCAAATTTGACACAATATTAAAATGTGTGAATGTTTCTCATTATGTCTTTCATGTTGCTCTGTGTGCTCCTCATCCTGAAGGATAGCAGCTTATGCATGTGTGACGTACGGCATGCCTTTGTGTTATTTTCAGATTCTACCATTAAGAAAACCTGTTGATATTTAAGCATTATAGTTCTGATAGTTGTTTGATATCTCACAAGAAGCCCATTTGTGTTTGATACATTTTTGTAAGAGAGGCTGCACAGTAATTTCTAACATTTAAGCACCTGATGTATTTTTATTGATTTTCTTCTTAACATAAAGTGAAAGTGAATGTCAAGTTCAAAAGGTATAATAAAGTCCAAAAGGGGAATATGTTTCCATATATCGACTGTGGAATCCTGAAGTTCTTTAATTTATAGTTATTCATCAGCCAGAGTAAATTTGATACATAAAAATCATCGAGAAACACAAGAAAGCAAGAATTGAGTTTCAGCCCTAATTGGGACAGTATCTTGCGGTATTGCAAGAATCAAGAAACTATATATGTGACAGGGCAGTCCACCAGAGCCCCTAGAGGACACTGGCCAGCTTATGAGGGAATTAACGCTGACCTCCTGAACACGCTAATTTCTATACCACCCAACTGCCCCAGTGTCCACTTAGGATATGGACCTGGTTCTGAGGTAAATGGCTACTTACCAAATATCCAAACTCACTAGGTAATTTTGTCCCTGGTCTCCAGTCTCCCCTCAGTCCAGGCCTGTTGTCACCAGTAATGCAAAAGTCCAATCTTACTAGTGGGGTTAAACCCCTCCTTGGAGCCCTAGGGACCTTATGAAAACCCACAGTCTCTGGAAGTAATAAGAGGATAGTTCCCACCTTGATGTACGTAAATAGCAGTCTCAATAGAGCTGATTCTATACTCTGCCAGTCACCTCCGTAGTCCCATCAGCCTGTGCTGGGTGTCCTGATGTGAGAGAGCTCTCCAGAGAGAACCTTCTCCTACAGCCATACCAAACCAACTGGTCTATAGGCATATATTTTTTATTGATTTATTTATTTTTAAAATGTATTATCCCGCCCCTCCTGCCTCAAGCAGCTCGGGGCGGCTCACATCATATAAAATATAAAAACACTTAAAACAGCTTAACTTTAAAAGGAGGTACCAAATACCCACCCCTGCCCACCCCACTCAAGCCCAAACCCTCACCCATCTCCCTCGCCAAATGCCTGGCAGAAGAGCCAGGTCTTACAACTTCATTGAAACAAGGGGAGGTCAGGGGCCAGCTGGGCCCCCACCGGCAAGGAGTTCCACAGCTGCGGCATGGCCACTGAGAACACCCTCTCCTGTGTGGCCCCCTGCAAGACTCGGGGGACCTCGAGCAAGGCGCCCCCAGATGACCGCAGGGGCCGATCCAAAGCCCAGGGGGTGAGGCAGTCCTGTAGAAATGCAGGGCCTAGGCCATTTAGGCCTTTATAGGCCAATACCAACACATTGAATCGGGCCTGGAAAACCACTGGCAGCCAGTGCAGAGAACAGAGCACCAGTGTAATGTGCTCCCGGCGGCCCAGCCCCACCAAAAGCCGGGCTGCCACATTCTGCACCAGCTGCAACTTCCGAGCCGTCACCATGGGTAGCCCCACATAGAGCGCGTTACAATAGTCCAATCTGGAGGTGATGAAAGCATGCATGACAGTGGCCAGGTCAGAGTCTGAGACATAAGACTGAAGCTGTTGCATCAGGTGTAGTTGGCCAAAAGCACTCCTTGCCACAGCCTCCACCTGGATAACCAGGAGGAGCTGCGCATCGAGGAGCACTCCCAGACTTCGAACCTGGGACACCAGCGGAGGACAGACCCCATCAATGATGAGGGCCGCCATCTCCATCGGCTTACCCACCAACATCACCTCCATCTTGTCAGGATTCAGCCTCAGTCAGCACTTGCCCAGAGAGGCTCAACATGCCTGGGGACTTAGTTACTAAGTCTTGCTTTCATCCCCATGGAGAATGCTTATGGATTTACTCACCTAACATCATCTTCACTCCCCTCAAGCCACTTCACTCCCCTCAAGCATGTTCTGGATTTAGTCTCTCAGCCACACCATCTCCCTTACACTCTGACACAGTTTCAGTATCAGGAAGTCATTGGGAAACTGATCCTGGTTCTCAATATGGTGAAATTACTCATAAGCAGCAATTTAGCTGCTCATTTCAGCCCTACGTTTCTCCCAATATTTTCACCAGCCAAAGAGAGACAAACCCCAATAGATCCTGCACCTCTGTCAATAAGTTCTACCCCTTCATAGGCCTGAAACGACATTTAACAGTTTCTGACAACTTTGTTGGAAACTGCCCAATGTTGCCATTTTCCCAGCACAAAATCCCTAGTCAAGTCCGATACTTAAATGTTGCAAGTTTTGCAAAGTTTCAGAAAGTGTTGCAAAGTTCTGGAAAGTTCCACAAATCAGAGGCATAAACTTCGTGGGACTGAGGTGCTCCCGTCCCCAGGGTGGAGGGCTTAGCAACCCTAGCTTTCAGTCCTCCTTTTCTCCCCCTTCAGGATTTCCCTACACATGCCCAGCCCATACATGTGACCCTGCGGCGCGTGGTCTCTGTGTTCTGACTACTCACCTCTGACCCTGATGCCTGATTCTCCTGATGGAGTTGGACCATGTGCAGCTGTCACTGCTTCCTGTCGCCAGTTAGTAACTGCAAGGGAGGGAAACAGGTTTTGGGGGTGCTGTGGCCGGTTGGGGAGTGAGCATGGGGGACAGTGAAGTGGGCGACATGAGTCCTGTGTGGGGCACCAGCATGGGAAGTGAGATGCAGGCTTGAAGTGGGCTGCTGGAAAGTAAAGGGAAATTGTCACAAAATTCATGTTACAGATGTTGGTTTCCTACTCTTTATCACACTATCATAAAATATTAGAAATGTTGCAAAACCACAAACTGTCAGAAATGTCGGAAACTGCCACAAAATGTTGGAAACTATCATAAACTGGCAGAAAATGTCATTGGATCGGCAGGAAGAATGCCGAAATGTCAACAGTAAGAAGCAAAATGACAAACAATGCTGCCGCTTCAGCCCCCCACCCACTTTCATATGTTCACATACACCTCCCAACATTCCAAGTGTATGAAGTCGGCAGACACTCTCTTGTAGAGCTGAAATGAGAATCAGTTTGTTGAGAACCATCAGTGTGATCTCATGAACAGTTTGAGAATCTCACAAAAAAACAACCCACCCCACATGCATATGCACAAAATGGCTGTTAGGAAATTCTGCGCATACTCAGCCTTTTCCAAGAGGGGCAGCCATTGTGCACATGCGCAGAACAGCCACTGCGCATGCTTAGAACAGCTGCTCTTTTCCAAAATGGCATTGACGCTGCCAATACCATATTGGGAAAGAGCTGTGCATGCACGAACGGCCCCTGTAGCCATTTTAATGCATATACAGTTGGTTTTTTGTTTTCAAATTGAGAAAAAAAAATTGCAACAAGAAATTGTCAGGATTGGGGCTTTTCTCAATTTTCTTTTTTTCTCAGTTCTTGTCGAGAAGAGAATCGAGAGAAAAAATAAGATTGCGTTTCAGCCCTACTCTCTTGCTTCACATTCCATTTAGTTTCTTGTCCTTCCATCATCTCTCTGTTGTCCTCTCAAGTGCTTTTCTTTGATGGCAACAGGGAAAAGAAGTGCCTGCAGTTTGAATAGCAGCATATTTGTCTCTTTCCTGAAATAGGGACTTTGATCCCCTGAAAGAGGGACAATCCTCCTAAGAAGGAACAGTTGGGGAGGTATATTTAATTTGACACCAAAAGAGGGACTGTTGGGAGGCATATTAACTGTCGGATGAGGATAGCAGTGTTATGCTGCCTGCCACTCTGAGCCTTCAGGGAAGGATGGGATATAAATTTTAATAAAAACATTTATTTATTTTTATTTAGAACTGATTCCCTCTGCCTGTTTAACGAGAAATTTCCATTTATTCCTCCACATTTAGTGGATGCCAGGGACATCTAAAAAGGATAGGAAAAATCTGGAAAGATAACGTGTTCTCCGCATCAGTTTGCTGCACTGAGTAAAGTTTGTCAAATCCCAGTCCGCTTTCCTGCTGGTTAGTCTCGCATACTAATCTCCGCCCCCAAACTCTCTCCTCTTGCCTTCCCATTCATCATTGTGTTGTAACGTCTCCATTTTAGATCTTCATTTTCCTCAGAGCAGGCACCTTGCTTTCCCACATGTTTGTAATGCACCATAAACACCTCCAGGTAAATCTCTATAAATAATCCTTCCAACCTGCCTGCACACTTAGAATCCCTTGTAGCCCTGCACTACATATAGAAACAGAGTGGCGTCTGTGTCATCCCTCGGGTATTTTGGAGAAGGTGGATGTCAAGTATGAAGCAGCATGAGTGTATGGAAAATAAATGAGATCATCATGCTGATTTATGAGTCTGTTCTTACGGAGTCAATATTCTGGATCCTTAAAGTTGTTTTCAATTAAAAAAAGAAAAAGCCAAATTATTGCTAAATTCCAGTTTCACATCTCATTGGCTACCTAGTTACTGTTACATTTAGGGATAATGACAATAATTATCCGACACAGAATATAGATTTTTCAGAACAACATTAAAGACAGCAGTGTTATTAAAAATAGTTGATTCCTTTGCAAGTGTTGGTTCTGGCTAGACTTGGTATTCTCAAGCTCGTTACCTTTATTAAAAAAAAATTAAGGACAGTATTGATTAACTATTTTAGAATTGAATGTGCTTACCAAAAGCATTTGAAACTTGACCTTTCTCTCCAGACTCCTAGTTGTTCTATCCACATACTGGCAAGTAGCAGTGCTGTGAATACAGCATTCAATAAGGGGCTTGGACTCACTTTTTGTTGTTGTTATAAATACTATTGTACAATATCTGCAAACACTTAATCATGGGCTTAACTTTAAGCACGTGAAAAATCCTACTGACTTCGTAGAATCACTGTATTGTATGGCTAGTTGGAGCCCCAAGGTCATCTACTCCATAGCCTACACTAAGGGTGGATTAATTATATTTAATCCATCTCTGTTGAGAAAGCAAGGTTGCTGTGCTGGTCCCCAATATAGGCATGAGAGACAAAGTGCTTCACTGAGATTTTTTATTGGACCAACTGCAGTTGGTGGAGGTGTGCAAGCTTTCTGATCTCACAGGTTCCTTCATCAGGCAAGTCAGGAATTAGAACTGAGACTGAACAAAGCAGTGAGGCATAGACTGGCTGGAGACTCTGCAAAGCAGTGAGGTATATACAACCACTGCCTATGCCTAACTGTTTTGCTTAGTCTCCAGTTCTAATTCCTGACTTGCCTAATGAAGGACCCTGTGAGAGCCAAAAGCTTGCATGCCTCCACTCACTGGAGTTGGTTCAATAAAAGATATCACTGTACTACTTTATCTTTGTCATCCCTGACAGACGTTTATCAGAGCTACGCTGATTTGCAGCAGCTAAGGATTCCTTCCGCCCTGGTTCTCCCCCAAATTGATGGGAATGGCAAAGCTTCTGATTTAGCAAAGTAGAATATGTTTCTCTCTCTTCATTTTCAGGAGAGTACTGCAGAAGTTTAGGATATAAGCACATGCTTAAAGTTAATCAAGTGCTTATTTACTCAGTTCCCAAAGTGTGCTTTCCTGGATCTACACCAATTGATTTTCCAATCATTCTGAAATCAACAGGACATCTGTGTGCAGTTTAGTTTTTCCCAGAAATTATTATTATAAACACTTGTATATCGCCAGCTGTGTACCTGGAACTTTACAGAACAATGAGATGGACGCGGTCCCTGCCTACGGCTTACAATCTAAAAGACAAAGAGAGACAAGGAGAGGGGACATAGGGAGAGACAAGGGACAAAACATTCAAGCGAATGCGAAGTGTCAGGTGCACGTGCTTGGCTTGGTTGCAGTCAGGGACAGGGAAGACTGTAAATGTTGAGAGGAAAGTTCTAGCAAGCGTCGGGAAAGGTGGCAAGGAAGAGGTGGGTTTTGAGGAGGGATCTGAAGGAGCAGAGGGAGGGGGCAAGGTGGATGTCAGCAGGGATGGAATTCCAGGCATAGGGGGCAGCAAGGGAGAAGGGGCAAAGGTGGTTAGGGAATCAGGGGAGGTGAGGAAGAGTAAGAGAAGGGATAGAGGAGGAACGGAGAGTGCGTGCAGGAGTCTGTAAAGAGATAAGGGCTGGGAGGTAAGAGGGAGCCAGGCTGTGAAGGGCTTTGTAAGTAAATACTAGGAGTTTGTGAAGGATGCATTGGGGGAGGGGGAGCCAGTGAGGAGAGGAGAGGCTGCACGTGGT
>QEPC01015142.1:1957496-1974840 GCA_003113815.1 Sphenodon punctatus | reverse complement strand
CTTTGGAATTCCCTCCCGGAGGAAGCTCGCCTGGCCCCAAGCCTTTTAACATTCCGGCAAGTTTGTAAAACCTGGCTGTTTGCCCAGGCCTTTGGGGAGGGGGGGGGTTAGGGTTTTTTTCTCTCCTTCCCACCCTTATTTATTGTTTTATTGTTGTCCTAGCCCTGTTTTAATGGTTCTAATATTATGATTGTTTTAATTTTTATATGTTTGTATTTTTTATATTTTTTAAATTGTTAGCTGCCCCGAGCTGTTTTCAGGGCGACGCAGCTGGATGATGTCACCTGGCTGCGCCCTGAGCTGTTTTCAGGGCGACGCAGCCAGATGACGTCATCTGGCTGCGCAGCTCAGAGAGTCCCTGGAGCCGGGTGGAGACAAGCGTGCTGTGGAGTCTCTAGGGATTGTATTTCCCTGGTTGACTTCTTTGTGCTAGCTCCAATGCTGGGCATACATGGATGCAGGTTAAATTTGTCCTGATTTTACCATTTGCATATGACCTTCACTTGGTGTGTAAACACACTCCATAATATGGTGCCCTATGACAATACATATTGCATTTGCCTTGCCCTGTTCTCCATACCTGTATCTTGGGGAAGTATGCTGCAATAGGATTTAATCTGGTACTGTATGTGATCTTCCATTCCTCCTGTTCCCTAGGTTCACTTGCGTCCTTGTCTAAATACAAAGATTTTTCTTTTCTCCTGCTGTATCCAATCTTCTTCAGCCTTCAGAATAAACAAGTACCTTTTATAGTTATTTTTGCCAGCACCATCTTTTCATACTTGAACAGCTCTATGACTAAGACACAATGGGTGTCCTGGTACCCTTTTTATTGATCCACATTCTCACCTGTTTTACTTGATATCAGGGTTCTTATATAATTTTTGTCATATAACACCCCCTCCACCCCTTCCCAACCTAAGCTTCTTGCTGCTATTCCTGTTTCTGGGAAGTCCAGGCTCCTCCAACCACTTTCCTTGGTTGTAACACCCGCAGGGCGTTTTTAGACGAGCAGAGGGATCTAATGGATTGACAAATCCGCTCTTTAAAAAAGCTGCGTGGGGAGTGTTTGCACGCACTGCAAGTCACTGGCCACCATTGAAAACAGTGGTACCCTGCAGCTCATGCATTATTTTTAAAACCAGATTTGTAAAACCTCGATATTTACGCCCTCAGTCTCCTTCCCACCGGTTACGCTGTGACCTCCCAGGGTGCCTTTAATCATGTATTAGGTTAGCCATCCTCCAAGGCCATGCGTACCACAACTTCCTGTTTCCATTTCTCTTTCCGTAGACCATTTTAGCATACCTCTTAAGCATAACCTTCTGCCAACTTTTATCCAACCCATAATACATTAATTTTCAAAGAGATTCATGTGAGACAGACTCATCTCAGTCACATTTGGGTAGGGATGTCAACCCGCACCGACTTTCAGTTGCGGATTAGTTACAGTACAGTTTATTTTATTTTTTTTTAAATCAATTATGGGTATGGCTACGGACTGGTAATTAAATTCAAAAAACCAAACAAACTGATTTTTACCCCCAGGGCTCTTCTTTCCACCCCCTCCACCTCCCAGGGCCCTGGTATGGTGCTTACCGGCTTCGGAGGGCTTGATTGAAGGTCCCTCGGGCATGTGTGAATGACACTGTTTGTGCATGAACAGAATGGCTGCACTTTTCAAAAATGGCACCAGTGCCGCCATTTTGGAAAAGGGCTGCACATACGCAAAATAGCCCCAACTGCCATTTTGCAGGACCTCCACAGTGTTCCACAGCAGGGGAGGCTGCTGGCAGGCTTCTCCACACAAGAGGAGCCCCCCGTTCCTTTAGTCAAGCCCTCCAGTGCCAGTAAGTACCATACCAGGGCCTGAGAGGATGTGGGATGGGAAACCTGGGTCCGTAACAGCGGATCCACAGTTTACAGACCACTGTTATAGACTGGTATGGATTACTCTGTTACAGCCCGTTACGGGCAGTTCCGGATTAATCCGTACTCGTATTTCACATCCCTACCCACCTGACTCCCCAAGGTGTCTCACCTCACTGGCCAGGCTCCTGCTCCTCTGGTCCAGGCTCCTGGCTGCTCTCTGCTTTGTCACTCAGCTGAGCGGGGAACTCCCCGCTTGGCTTTTTCTGAGCATGTGCGGGGAACAAGGAAGCCTCTTCCTATCTAAGTGTGTTCCCCTAATGAATACCCCATTCCCAGGGGGACCCAAAACAGAGGAGTGCGCACTGCCCTGATCTGGGTCCCCTTGTGAAGAGGGGTAGAGGCCTCCTCACTCTCCCCTCCTCCTCCACTCAGAAAAAGCCGAGTGAGGAAGTTTCCCAGAGTGGCACGTGGACTGGGAAGGAACAGGGACTAGCCAGAAGTCCTCGGGGCCAGAGGAGCAGTACCCCAGCCGGTGAGGTGAGTTAGCTTGGGAAGCCACGGGTGCTGAGATTGGCATCCTAGGGCATCCCGGGATGCCCCAGCAATGCCTACATTTTTGGGGCCTGGGTACCCCATCAGGTGCCTGCTGGGGGTGCCTGAAAATGCAGGTATTACCCACGTGTAGCTAAAATGTTACCCGCTGCATGTCACAGAACTCCTGGTCTCAATGATAACTTGCGGCAAGGAGTTCTGTTGGCATTGTAGACATTATGTTTAAAAGTACTTTCCTCTACCAGTGTAACTTGTTGCCTTTCAATTTAATTAACTCTCCCCTTGACCTCCTATAATGAGAGTAAACAGGGATGCTTCATTATCCTTTTCTGTAGCATTTATTGTCTCCTATTCACATCAGTGGAGCTGTGGAAATGTATATATGCCTGCTGAGCAACGAGGCCAAATTCTTTAACTTCAGACAGTTTCAGTTTGGACCTTGGTTAATGGTAGTGGGAAGGATGAGTAGTAGCTGGAGTTCAAAAGGAAGTGTTGCTTTTTCCTCTGGCCCAAGTGCTGTTCTCAACAGTAATTCAAAGGTGCCTAAGCTGCTTTGAGCTTTCGCTTCAGAATGTAAACCGGGAGCATTTAAAAAGCTTTTGATTTCGTTTTAAGTAGAAGTTTAGGTTTAAAGCAAACTGTCTTCTACAGTAGTAGCTGATTTCAAAAATAAGAGAAATGAGAACAGGAGTTGAATTTATGCTTTGGTGAGAGACAAATTCATAGGACTATGCCGTAAAATCTGTTAAATTAAAAGAAATTGTGTGTATTTACACTCCATACAAAGAATTTATTGAGCCTTCTGGACAGTGACCTGTTCTGGGAACGTCGGAAATTGAACAGACTTTATATGAATAAAATATCCTAATAATATCCATGTTTGTTCACATCTTCATATCTTTTTGTAAAATGCCATAGAGAAAGTATCCATGGGCCAAATTCATCTGTGGTTTAACAAAATGTGAAGAGAAATAGTTTTATTGAGCGACTTCACAGGAGTTGTAGTTTTGACCCATTATGTTTATCAAAGGTTTCTGGTATTTGAAAATGTTTTTCCTTGAAGGACACCAAGAAATTAATTAGGGAGTATGTTTGCAAAAATTGCAACATGCAAAAATGAGCTGCATGTTTCCAGAAGCAATCTGATAATTGGGTTCCTACAGCCATGCTGCTTTACATATGGTACTTATGAGTCAATTAAAGTGCCCTAACAAGCAATTACTGGTTTATTGTTTAATTTATTTTAGCAATTCATGCTGTTCAGCTCAAAAGTTGCATATATGTAAATCAGCAAGTAACAGAAGTCATATCATTGCCTATGTCTGAAGTGCTGAAAGCAAGGCTTTAGAAGATCAAACACAATCAATTCAGGCTTTTGAACTTGATTTGGAGAACATTAAAGACAAAACCATGTATTTGTGGTATGACATGAACTGACATTGGCTTTTGGATTGAATGAAAATGAGTTATTTCCTGTGATCATTTGAATTACAGAAGGGTTTGCTTAAACAAAAGACTCTGGATAATATCTGATTTTCAGGTACAGTTGGAGATAGTGTGGCCAATTTTAATAGCAGCGTCTCTTTTTAAACTCTTAATTTAAAAAATAATAATAATAATAAAGAAAATCAGCTGTGTTGTCCTAATCTTCTCACATAGCCTTCCTGGAGACCAGCATAGCTCTGCTCCAAAACCCCTATTGGCTGCAATTTAGCCATGTGATCTCATCTTTCTTTAATATCTCACTGACTCCCCACTACTTGTGTATGAATCAGGAGAGAGTTTGTGAGGCCCCATATTGCTCACCAGGTGTCATCTACGTTTCTGACCTCCTTGCACTTCCTTGGCTCTGCCTTGACATCAGCCTTAATGGTCCCTCTCAGGGCCAGCCTTAGAATATGTGGGGCCTAGCTGGTCGTGTTTGTAATCCCACTGGGATGGGAGTGGGTGGGGTCTCCATGCTCTGCCCAGGTGAAAACAGAGGCCACTGTGGTCTCCCTACGGTAAGGCCAGTCCTGGTCCCTCTATTTCTACCATGTCTCTCTGTTTCCACCACATCTGCTTCCATGCTGTCTCCTATGAGTAAGCCACCTGGCTTGCTGTCTTTTACTTCTCTTCCAACACTTGTGTCCATGTCTCCTTCAGTCTATTCTCCATGTGCAGAACTATCTTGCTCTTGATGTGCTTCAAGAGCCTTCTTGATCCACTTTTCCATTTCTCTCCGAAGCCCATTTTTTCCACTGGTGATATCTACTCCTTTTTTTCCTGAGGTTTTCTAACCTTTAGCTAAAATATTATAATGTATTGGATTAGCATGTAGTATAATAAGACTTATATTATCAAAATCAAATCAAAATAGTTTATTTGCGTGACCTTAGGCCATTGCAGACATACATGAATAAATAAGTAAATAAATAAATGGCAACAGAGTAAAACTAATACAAAAGACACAACTATGAACCAAAATTTAGTAATAACTATTTACAGACCAAATTTCAGCAGGCTTCCCCCCTTTCCTCCTAGATAATCTCAGGGCATTTCAGGGAATCTTGCCTGCAAAAATAGGAGTCCTCATATTTAGCGCCAGTGTAAGAAACTTCATAACACTTTGCATTATTTTGGGCAGAGCATCACTTAAAGCTATATCCAGTAAACCATTGATAGTTCGGCCCGGAAACCTTTTCTAACATAGAAGTGAGGGTTTTTACACGCAGGCTGTCATAGAGGTGATATTCAAACAAGATATGCTGAGTGGATTCAGTAATCGGCATATCAAATGGGCAAAGACGAGCCCCATAACTTATATTGCAACGGCGTCCCTCTAATACCTTAGTAGGCAGAGAGTTTAGCCGGGCACAAAGGAAGAGATGTTTATCTCTGAACGAGCTTTCTGAGGACAGGTAGTTTGCCATCCTACCCAGACCCAGAGCCCATGCTTTGAAGCCACGAATATGATAAGAACTTTCTACTGCGGCAAGATCCATCTGTCTATCTATGTCTCCCAATCTTTGCAAAAGCTCAGATCTGGCCTGTGCCAGGTTTTTATTAAGGAAATAATTTTCCGAAAAACCCAGCTGGTGTACACGTTCAAGCATAGTTCCAGACCATGAATTTTTAAAAGAGTCTTCTAGCATGAACTTAACTAGCTCATTAGAGGGAGAGTTAGCCAACCGCAACCATAATTTTAAGGAGAGTTCCCATACTGTTGTATCTCAACTTCTTTGGCTGAACTCTAACATCTCGGGTGACTGAACGCTACTTCTCCCTCTAAGAAATTGGACGCCGACCGCTCGGGGGTCACATAACTAGTTAGCATGCCAGAGTCTCGTTCGTTATCGGAATTAACCAGACAAATTGCTCCACCAACTAGACTTATATTATTATTTAATGGAGATGAAACAAATAGCCGATTTTTATTTGTAGATTTTGCATTTTCAGATAGCTATCTGAATAATGAGGCCAGTCCATAGTCTGTGTGATGATTTTGTGCACTGGCCATGCGTGAAAGATGCATGCACACTTAGCACACAGAACTTGTATGCCCTGTGCACACCCCATGTATGCAGTGTACACACCATACGTACAACGTACATATGCATTACATGCATGGACTGTAGATTGGCCCCAATATCTGCGACTGAAACACACATTCACATAACCATTCATGTTAGCATTCTCGGTGTTACTTTGCTTTCTTTGTTATTTAATTTATTTCAGTTTGGTTATTCAATTATTTGGGTTATTTTGTTTTGGCTGCTGCACATGTACTGGATTTAGGTAACTGGAATAATACTGAAATAACCAAACAGAAATATCCTAAATGTATATCTGATGAAACACAAACAAATAATGGTTATTACCAGGCCTCTGTCTTCATGGTTTCGGAGTTTCCTATGTATGTTTCATATAGATCATGTTCATGCTACAATGCTTGCACACACTTAACTATAATGAGGTGTGTAATGAAACCAACCACAGCTTAGGCTGCATTCCCATCTGCGGCGGCGGTGGCAGCAGAGGGAGGGGCAAGGGAAGACGCGGCAACGAAGAGGAGACGGCTGACAGGAAAAGAGCTGGTTCGAACGAGGATCTGCCGTGGCTTCTCTTGCACACATTAGGAAGCAAGATCCTGCCCTGACATGCGTGAGAGAAGCCATGGCAGATCTCTCTCATCCCCTTTTGAATGTGGCCCTGCTGCCTGCAAAGCATTGGGGGTCCATGACACTCCAAAGGGTAAAAGAGTCCCTTTGCCCTTTCCAACATGGGGTGGAGACCCTCTGATCCCCCAGTAAGCATTCCAGAGGCACACTCACCTTCTATCCCAGTTTTGAAAAGTAAACTTTATTTTGAAAATCAAAATCAATTACACACTTATCACATCCCTTCAATTAGGCCTGAAAAGCCTACCTCTTCTGTTAAGCTTTCGCAAGCTCCTCACCACCATAACTTGCTCATTTGTGCTTCCCTTTATACCATCTCATCCTTCAGGATTCCCCCTTCCCCACTTGTAATGAAGCTGAGCATGTGCACCCGCAACTTCTCAGCTTCATCATTGTATCTCTGGCCCTGTCTCTCCCTATGTGTCCCTGATCTTGCCAGCCGCCCTTCCCTTTTAGACTGTAAGCTGCTCAGGCCCAGGACATATTTCTATTTATGCCAGGCACATTGCAAGGGTGATGTAAATAAATAAATAAGACTAATTATAAGCCAGACTTGGAAGCGCTAAGCCCTCCCCCACCCAGACCTTCCTTATCTGTCTGTAGCCATCTCCTACAACCTTATCTGCTTTCAGGTGCCAAGCTAGATGCCCCATTCACAGCTCCTCTTGTTTCTCCTTCCACCCTGGGCTTGGCCAGGACCAGTATGCCTGGCTGAACTGCAAACTAGGAAGCAGCAGCAGGGAGAATAGAAGTTTTACTTTAGAAGCTGAATGTGACATGCTTCTTCCAGCTAGCACTGCTGGAACAGAGTCTGCTGTGGGATACGCTTCAGTGAAAGCAACTGGCAGGATTCGGGGATGGGGAAGATGGTGCTTCCTCATATGGTGGGAGGGGAAAGAACTGGGAGGACAGAGCTGCTGTAATTTATTTATTTATTTATTTATTTGGCGTTATAATGTACCCTTCCCTGAAGGTCGAGGCCACATGACAGCAGATTAAAATATATAAGGAGATAGAAAAATATAAAATCCTTGAAAGTCTCCTAAACAAAACACCTATCCAACACCTATCCTCTTTTACCAAAAGCTTGGCCAAACAAAAGGGTCTTACAGAGCCTCCAGAAGTTGAGCAGTCTTGGGCTTTGATGGACCTCTTAGGTGAAGGAATTCCGCAACCATAGAGAAGTCACTGAGAATGACTCTCTATGCATCCGTGCAGTAAAAACTTGATGGACTGATGGTATTTGCAAGAGGGTGCTTCTGGCTGTCTCAAGTTGCAGCTACCAAAGGTCATCCTCACGTAGAGTGCATTGTAATCATGGGAGAAATAGCTGCCAGGGCTCGGCTGGCTGTTGGGGTACAGAGCTGTCATTGGCAGGTCTCAGGAGATGAGGCTGCCAAGTCTGGAATAATGGGTGGGATGAGGGGACAGAAGGTGAAAACAGACAAGACAGTAGCCCGCATTAGCCTTGGAATCACCTGCCTGTCTGGTAGGTCGCCACCAGATGTTTGCCCACTATGGTCTCGGGGCAAGTGGCCAGCAGCTAGGATGGCCAGATATGCACATTTTAAGAGGACACTTATGAGACATACAGGTTGCAGGGCTGCATCAAAGCCCTGCAACCTGTATGTTTCATAAATGTCCTTTAAAATTTGCATATTTGGCCATCCTGCCAGCAGCTACAGAACATGTGGGCCGGTGATGGTTGGTGACTCAGCCCAGATAAAGGTCCGGCCACCTGGGCAGAACCGGGCTAACTATCTCCCTCCCATCTATTCAGGCCCTCCCCAGCGAGGCCAGAGGATTGGGCCCAAAGGAGTGCCCAGCCACCAAAAAGGTGATGGGGGGGCAGCGGAGCACCCCCAGTGAGTTGTTTGGTGCATGCACCCGCCACGCCTTCAGCCCCCACACCCCCACCCTCCATCAGCTTTCTTGCGGCAGCTGTTCCTGAAGGCCTGATCCTGTTGCTCGGTGGAGGTCCAGCCGTTTTGTCCCACGTACACAGTTCTGCAGCCAAGCCATGCCATGGAGGGATCTGTGACGGCAATCCCCACGTGCGGATTACCGGGGGCGGGTGGGAGCTGCTCAAACGAACTGCCCTCTCCACCGACCCAAAGAATAGCAACTGCAGTGGCCCTCCCTAGGGCAGCCCAGTGAGCTGTCTTGCCACCGTCTCATTTGTTTCCACCCAGAGGCTACTCTGGGTTTATATAAATAAGCACCCCAAATGTAACAGTCAGACTATGCCCATAGCTAGACTTAAACCCCTGACATCCAAGTGCCTTTTTCAGAGTCCTACCTCAGTTACAAAAGCAGCTGCTGGCTGCTTCAGCTACTAGAGAAGGGCTTTATATATTGCGCAGAAGTTAAATAGTTGTTGGTTAGGATGCTGTGTAGCAGTATGAGTAATGGGGTGGGATGGATAACAAAGCTTTAAGACAACTATGCTAAGAGTCCTGAATTCTGTTACTTGCTGTGCCCTTGCGTCCCCTCCCTGGTAGCCTAGTTATGAAGTTAGGTAACAGCTCTTATTTTCTTATCTGGTAGAGCAGTGTGTGATGGTCAAAAGGAAAAAATCACATAGGAAGCACAGTCAGTGAAAGTGAGTTTCACTTGCACACCTTCTTGTGTCCCAGTTTGGAAACATTCCCCAAGGCTACAGGAAATCTGTGGTTGAATCTTCCTCTCCCCCCCCCCCCGCCCCCCCTTGCAGGGCACAGCCACTAAAACTGAGGAGAGATCTACCCCCTGTATTCTGTATTCTAGGATAGGGTGGGGAAGGACTTAACAGCTCAGTCCCTACCCGCTTATGTGTGTGTAAGTATTCATAGGATCCGCATCTTGTGTTATAAAACCAGTTGGATATGGGTGTCTTTTTAAAAGTCTCTTGTAAAAAGGCCATGATACAATTTCAGCATTAATTAATATTATCAGTCAGTGGTAATATTCTGTTGTGCACTTGTAAATCCTCCTTTCCTGTAGAGGAGTTTTAAATATTTACATCCCCACAGCCATCCTTCAGATGGACGAGTGTGTCAAAGGCAACTTTCTGGTGTCCTTGGTGAAGGTAATGAGAGTATACAGACATGGAGCATCAAAGTCTATTACTTGTTTAACTTTCCCAACAGAGGGCAATTACCATTCCTTATCATAGAGGGAAGTGACCTCTGCCCCTTTCCTTTCATAATTGAGAACGGGAAGCTCCCGCTATCGTTTCTGGCTGCCAGTGTTGAGAGATGGTAAGGGTCAAAAAGATTGAAAGTGAAAGGCAAGGATCAGCAATTTAGAGGTAGTTATTAATATGCTGATTTACTGTGTCACTTGTGACTAAGGAGACCTCCGCGACGGCTAGTTTGTGCACACTCTTTAACACGCTATTTCCCCCCCTCTAAACCCTTATCCTATTGCAGTAAATTATTTTCTTCTCTAGGTTTTCTTTTTGTCACCTTTTATTCCCAGACAATGTCATATTTTCAAATATTCTTTTGCCTTCATTCAGATTCATTGTTTCCCCCCTCCTTTTTCTGTAGTTTGAGTTACATTAGATGCTGCAATCAAGAGAGCAACATGCATTGCCATTGAACTATATTAATTAACTAGTAATCTTTCTAAAATAACAGAGCCAACTTTTTTTTAAAATGGAGATGTAATCAAATCTGAATTCAATCATTTCATAATTCACAGCAGAGAATATGAATTTACAAGGAATCAGAGAGCTTAACTAGACTCTTGAGGTCAAAGTCTGGTGCAAACGAGATCAAAACCAGACCATAATTAGGGGTAGAGGCCTCTCCTGCCTACCCAGAATGTCTTCTGGGATTTATCTCAGAGTTTGTAACTAACCTGTTACTTTAATCAAAGCATTTAGCCTATCTATGCCTGGTATGCGGAATCCTGGATAATTCACAATTTCTCAGACTGCATGGAAATCATGGAGTCTTCTGCAGTCCATGAAATTTGGATGATTCTGCACTCATTGGTGAAACGGGAGATGCATCTTGGGGGTTGCAGAGTTTCCACCAAGAAGAGAGAGTTTGCGGCAGGGAGGGGATAGGAGCCAAGACCCAGAGCCTCTGGGCATTTTTATATGGACGCGGGGGCAGTTCATCCTTGGAGCTGCTCCAGGGTGCACCCCCGCGTCCACCCATTCCTAACCCTGCCTCGGTTGGCTGTAGATACACCCAGTGGGTTCCACTGGCCACAGTCCACCCGTACGGTGCCCCCACCCCGCACACCATAGAGTTGCGAACAGATCACCTGACACTCTAGGCTGGTGCCTGCAACTCTATGGTGTTGCCGGGGCACTCCTGTTGCCTGGCCAGGAGTGGAGCTGTAGCATTAGTCCACTAAGCAGATGGACAGCCACTCTACTCCGGATCACTGCTCTGAGTTTGGCCAGTCCTCTGAGCCTGCTCCGCTCTAACATCTGGAGGATGGACCCAGCCAGGCCAGGGGTGAAGCGGGCTGCCATTGCTGCCCCTGGAGCTGCGGTCCATCTGTTTACACCCTCTGTCACTCAGCTACCTGCAGCTGCAGCCAGGTGAGAAAGCAGAAGCTGTGGTCGCTACCCCACTCCTCCTGCTCATTAATCATGGTCACAGATAGGATTTCTGCTCCAATTCTTGAACCCAGCACCTCCGCTCAGCTACAGCTGCTTCCATCGTGGCTACAAAAAGAGCTGGAAGTTCTCACCTAGGGCAGGTAGGGTCGCCACCTAGGTATATTTTTCCAGGCCACTTATGAAACATACATGTTGCAGGGCCTGCATTGGTGCCACATGTGCCCATAAAGGCCCCGCAACATTCATTTCATATTCATATGTGGCCTGGAAAAATATACATAGGTGGCAACCCTAGTGGAAGGGGGTGGGAGCCCAGTTCCAAAGCTACCGTATTGAGGTGCTCCTGGTAGCAGGGACATTTACACTAGCCATGAGGAGGCATCGTGGGCTCTGACTTTTTGATGAGTTTGACACATTCTATGAAATTTCATACTTTAAAAGTGACACACTCATGATTTTCTTTAAAAATAAACACACACATCTAACGCGGTACTATCTCACACCACAGAGAATCAGCCGAGTAGTGAAAGGATACAGTCATAAATGTTGGAGCGGCTGTGACAAAGAGAGCGACCACCTGCATTGTTGGTGGTTCGGTGGGGTACTTAAACGCTTTTGGGGGAAGATATGGAAAGAAATAGATAAGGCTACAAATTTGAAACTACCCCAGGTACCCAAGATTGCATTATGTGGAATTTACCCAGATATACCCTTAATCCAAACCTATCAAAAAACATATGATATGTTTGTGGCAGCGTTTCAAACAATTGCAAAAAAGTGGAAAGACACAAAGCCGCCGCCGCTAAATGAATGGAAGACAAGACAGTGGTATATCTTTACTATGGAAAAAACATTGATAGGACTATGGGAAAAAAAAGTCTTCAGTGCAACGTGGCTTCCCTGTCTCAAAATAATGCGCTGAGAAGATGCTCAAATTCACCCACTGAAATATATGTTCTATTACGATATATGATACATGTAAGAATTATTGACTAATTTATCCAACTGATAATGCGCTACAAGATCAATATGTAAATTGCGTTAGTTATGTTATTGTTAATGTTATGTTTATAATAAAATTAAAATCTATAATAAAAAATAAATAAATAAACACACACATGGTGGACTCAAGACCCTAATCTTATGTAATATATATTGTGTAAATCTACGCTATAATTAGTATGAAATACAAGTTATTTGTTTTTCTGATTCAGTATTTTCAAGTGACTGAAATTTTCAGATGCTCCTGAGTGACTTAATTACATTTTTAAAGGTGAGACAGGATCTGATCCATAAACTGATCCTTTCGCACAAACCCCATTCACTTCAGTGTGGCTTAAGCCAGCAGAGCACCTTCAAGGATCAGGCTGATAGGTACAATGATGCTGGTTCAAGGTTGTGTGTGTGCTGTTCACAGCATGAGCATGCATACCACATACACACATGGTATGTGCACAGTTCACAAAGGGGGTGTGCCATGCTGTGTACGCAGACCTTGGAATGGGGACTTAGGCTCCTAAGTCCCATTGACATCCCCCGCCCCTCCCTCTCTCTCTCTCTTTTCAAGGTACTTTTGAAAATGGGAATTAGTCTCCTCAGGGATAGAATTTCAGGGGCAGAAATGGCACTTCATGTGCCTAACGTCCATTGAAAGCCTATGGGAATTAGGAAGTGAAGTGTCATTTGGGACTTTGAAAATCTACTTTTAAACCAGGTCTGAAAATTCGTCTGTGAATCTCTCTCAAGGTACTAAGGAATTAAATGACTTGCCTAAAGGCATACAGAAGACTTGGCAGAGCTGGAAACTGAGGAAGGATGGTCTAATATTTGTTTCTAAGCCACAAGACCACTTTCCTTTGCTGGTGGTTTCCCTATTTTAATATATTGGTCATTCCTATCACATACTGAAAATGGTTAATACTAGTTAAATTTTGAAACGAACATTCATTTTAAAATAATTTCCTTTATGGGAAGAGGTCACTAAGTTGCACTATAAACTTTATGAAGTTATTAGAATAATTTAACAAAACATATTGGATCACGCTCAATCCTGGTGCAACTATATTGTAGTCAGTAGCAAAAGGTTTTATTTCATCTATCACTTATGATGACTGACTCAGTACAATGGGCCTACTTTGAAGCACCAAGCACAGCATTTTCAAAAAGAACACTTAATCTTTACCCTTTCTTGTGGGTGAAGTATCATACACGAGTCTAAATTGATAGTTAAGTCCTCAGAACATCAGCCTGAGGTACCCACTGTTTTAAGAGCAGAACCTTCAAATTTGTGGGGTTTGTCTGCTACTGAGCATTAATCCTTAATTTTTCATGGTTCAGACTCATGCCTTTGAGTAACCTTTATTTCTATCCACAAGCTACATTATATTATGAAGTTAAATCTGTACCATAATCTACTTCAAAGTGACCAACTAATCACTGAACCTTTTGTATACCAACAAAATGACCATGTCCCCATGTGACATAAAACTGTTTGAGGTTGTCTGCCGGTACCCGCCACAGCTAAGGATAAAGAGTAGAAAAAGAATTGCACATATGTCTTCAGATTCTACCTGTCAAGATCCATCTTACAAGCACTACATTGTGATCATCACAACATTGGCAAATGTCAAGAACATGGAGACAGATCATTTCCCTAGAAGAAAAACCCATACCAGGGTCATTCAACTCTGGGAGGTTCCCGCCGTGGAATTTCTACCCAGATGACCCCTCATGTAGCTGTATGTTTGTGGGGAGGGAACAGCGGTTGCCACCCTTTCTAAAATAAGGAGAAGAATGAATCCCTATAGCAGTGTGTAATAGGGCAGAGTCCCTGTGGGCCACTGGCCCTTTAAAAGAGCACAGCTAGCGCCAGCTAAGCAACTGAGCTAGCAACGCTGCAGGTGCTCCCAGAGGAAGGACAGTGCCTAATTAATTGGTAGCTGGGCTAAGGTGTGGCAGCTAGCCTGAAGAAAAGAACAGCCAGAGGAAGGCTCACGTGTGGGGAAGCTGCCAAACTGAGAAGACCTTTTAAGAGCTCTCAGTGAGGGGTGATAGATAGTCAGAGGTTTTCTGGCTGCCTAGACGTACGGAAGGCTCCGAGATAGAGTGCCTGAGCGGAGGAGCTCCAAGTTAGGCAGAAGCTGGGTTTGAGTTCTGCCAAATAGAGAGCTTGAATAAGGGAAGCAACTAAGGTCTAGGTCTGGGGACTGCTGGGGAAGCACGGCCCAGGCCGGAGCCTGGAAGGAGCAAAGACTAAGCCCTAAGGGTTGCATTGACTGCAAGCCAGAGGCGGTGTGCCTGGCTACGCTGTAAGGATACAGAGAGACCGTGTGTAAGTGATTGCATGAAGAATAAAGACTTGATAAGCGAATCCCTGTGAAGAGAGTACCTCCGTTGGGCCCTGACCCTGCAGGGACGTACCCTGGGGCACCACACCCTGTCACACAGAGGTTCCCAGGTTGTGGGTTGGGACCCTAAGTGGGGTCATGCCATCTGCAGGTGGAGCCGTGATGCTGATTGATATACTCCACATGGCTTTGCTGCTCTCTGGAGGGATGGGGGGGGAGGGGAGGACTTATATTTAAGTCTCAAAATGGGGTCATTCAGGCAACAAGTTTGGGAATTAGGGTTACCATACCTTCCCGTTAAGAGGATGCTTATGAAAAATACATGTTGCAGGGCTGCACTGGGAGAGGAGGTAGGGTATCGCAATTGAGAACCATTGTTCAGTAGCCTGCATACCCCCTCAAGAGTTTGCCAAAATCCATGGCTCTTTGTGTATTAGCCAGATACTTCCACACTGGCTCTCTCTCCATTGCTGACCTGCTGTCATCCATCAGCACAGTCCAAAAGCATGTCGATTCCAGACCTGGAAATACCTCATACAAAATACAGACCTTGGGCGGTGTTCTTTTTGCATCAGATAAGTCACTATCTTCCAGAGCTTGAAGGTGGAGGAGACGAGCCACCTTGAGCCTTTATGGGAAGGGCAGGGTTAAAAAATTGAATGAATAAATAAATAAGTGGAATAAGAGTGGTGATGTTTTGTATGCCACCATTTTCTTATCACTAATAAAGCCCATTCTCCTGCAAAAGGTGAATACTCCTCCTAGATCTGTGGACAAGGCAAATACTCCACAGAAGTGTTATTCCCCAGCTTCCATAGAAAGATCCCTCCATGAATGATTCCTCCTGGGCAGAAATTCTGGTAGATGAATTAGCCTCCAAGAGACCTATCTGCAGTTTCCCACCACTCTATGATTACCTAGACAAAAAAACCTTTAGTTAAAGAAGCTTGTTAAGACGGCATTACACATTCTACTCAAACGTTAACATGACCGTAAATTGCATGGTAAGGCAACTTTATTAAATATCAGACCAATCTATACATTTTCTTTTCTTATTCATTAATTTAAAAAAATGACTTAACTGAAATTAAAATGTTTAACCCCGCCCTTCCCATTCAGGCTCTAGGTAGTTTGCCCTTCTTTTGAAACGTAATCGTTTTGTTAATCCGTAAGCTGGCCCCAGACACAAGAACACTGCAGGTGCACACAGGCGCTCACCCATCCCCCCACATGGAGCAACCTGTTTTTTCGCAGGTTTCTCTGTGCAGGGGTGAAGGGGGGAGGTGCGTTTTACACAGGAGCGCACAAGCGACTGCTTTCATACGAGATGTACCCATTGGTGCCACTGCGTGGGTGCGTCTCATGTAAAAGAGGTCAGACTCATTCACACGTGCTCTCACCTCTCACACACATTCATTCAAATTGATCACACACACACTCATCACACACACACACTACACACACATGCTTTCACCTCACACGCTCATTCAAATTGATCAGTCACGCACACTATACCAGGAGCGTAGCTAGGGTGCAATGGGCTCCTGGCCGAGATGGGCCTCCCTCTTTGTGTCCCACTGGTGAACCTATTTATTTATTTATTTATTTTATCTATCACATTTATATGCCGCCCCCTCATGCCTATGGCATCTCGGAGCGGCTTCCAACACAAAATAGAACAATTTACCATAATATAAAAAATATTTAAAAATCTACACTAGTATTATTAAAAGTTTTTTTTTTCTTTTTATGTAACTTTTATTTATGAAATCAAAGTACAACAGAATAGACCATATACAATCTTATTCCATACCATTTAGCCCTGTAAATTTTACATTTAAATTTTACATACCATCATTCAGCAATTTTTGTGTTGTACTTTAAACAAAAACCCTTAACCAACCCCCCGAAAACCCAAAACAGAAAAGAAAACCCCCCCGAAAAAACCCCCGAAAACCCAAAACAGAAAAGAAAAACACCCTGAAAAAACACCCGAAAAAACACAGGTTCCCCCACAGAGTCATGGCGATGAATCACGATGAATCAGCGATACATATTACATTCATCCTCCAGGATTATACATACAGGAGTTTTGCTTAGTGTTTGTTTACTTGTCCTCTTTTAACTTATCCAAGGCTTTTCTGATTGGCGCCCAGATGGTTTCAAAACCTTGCTTCTTGTTGTGGAGATCCGCGTGGAACTCTTCCATAGTATGCATATACCAGATTCTGTGGAGCAGCTCATTCGTTTAAACAGTTTTAAAACACCCCACACACAAAAGTTTAACCCACCCTCCCCTCCCCGCCTTCAAAGGCCTGGGAGAACAACCATGTCTTACAGCCCCGACGGAAGGCCAACAGACTCGGGGCCCACAAACCTAGGGGCGCCACCCGGCTCTGCGGGCCTGGGGGCGCTGCTATCAAACCCACAAGACACCCAAAATGCTGCCAGCCTATTAAGCACATTATGCCATGAAAAGAGACATATATCTAACCAGTTCAGTTGTGCCCCCATAATCAGTTCACGCTGCCCCCACCCCATAACCAGTTCATTTGCACCCCACCCCCATATAATCAATTCACGCTGCCCCCCACCCATAACCATTTCATTTGCACCCCCGGGGCAGCGTGAATTGTTTACATGGGGCTGGGGTGCAAATGAACTGGTTATGCGGTGGGGGTTTAAAGACAGTATTCCTGTTAGCAATAACTTTGTTAAGAAGAGTTAGTGAAATAGCAGCCATAATAATCTCAGAACCATATTTGCAGATTTTCCAAGATAGAATAGATATTGCTTTACATCCTAAATTCCTACCTAAGATAGTATAAGTAAGACAGTTGTGAGAATGTGGC
>QEPC01015142.1:1942698-1956624 GCA_003113815.1 Sphenodon punctatus | reverse complement strand
CCCCACCCCACCCCAGGGATCATACAGTACACTACTTAATACTTACCAGCTGCTGCTGGGATGGCCGCTGGTGCTGGTGGGCTCGCTCTGGGTTGCCGGCGGCGGCCCAGAGCCGCAGTAGGGACACTCAGGGGAATTTTTTTGTTTAAATCCAGGCTTGGAGGGGGAGGGAAACACGGGTTTTTTTGTGTTTTTTTTTTTTACATTGCGGCCATTCATTTGAATGGTCGCAATGTAAAAAAAATCCGGTACCGGGAATCCTGGAAACGGGCCGGATTACCGGGTTGAATCCGATAATGCCGGTACGCCCAGTACCGGCATTATCAGATACCGGAAGATCCGGTTGTTCCGGCCCTACTAAACATTCTCACAACACCCACCCTTCCAGCCCCGCATGGAATTTTCTTATATTCCTAGAAAGGGTTGGAAGGAACTGACATTTTGAGGGTGAGAGTGCCTTTTATACTAGAGGAGCTTGAGAGACCATCACATGGTCTATTATTTTAATATTGTGAGCATACACAACCCAGTAGTGAAAATGCTGGGAGCCGTCTTGAAGAAACTTCTTTACAAGGCAATAACCTTCTGATCATCCACATGGGGAGGAGAATGTTTGCAAACAAACAGCTTTATCTCCTAGTTCGATCGGTGTTCCACTACTGCTGAAGCAGCACTAGTAGCAGACAGAGGCAAGTGAGGGATGGGGACCCCCCCACCTTCAGCCCCCAACCCGCCCCTGGGCTCCCCTTCATTGTTTGTAATCAAATCACAAAAACATGTGTTGCTGGAGGAAAACTAGAATGGTCGCCAACTGGACGTTTTTGCTCTACTGACTCCCATTGAACAGCATAGCTGCTGTTCAATGAGAGTTTGCTACTGCTTTAACTATAGGGCCAAGACTGTGGCCCTATAATAATCATGGATAGAACACATAAGAAGACTTTTGTGTAGTTTTGCAGACGAAGCTGCCAGAAGATGGGCTAGTCTTTGTTATAGACTTTGGACAGTAGTTAGTGGTCCAGGAAAACCAAGAACTGGGATAATGATGGAATAAAGTAAAATATAAGTCCTCTGTGGCAATGCAGTGTGAATATTAACCTACAACAGTAAATCAGCATTAATGGTCCATTGGGATACTGACAAATGAAACAGTCAACCCTTATAAGGCCCTTCTGAATAATTGACTAAAGAACTATTCTCTTGGACAGCTGAACTAGTATCACTGTATTAGTACAATTAGTATCACCGAAGAAGCAAACTTATGGGCAGTAAAGCTTCTGGGAATAGAGCCATTTGGGGCAAATCTTGTCTTTCATAATGTTAATATAACCCTATTGACTTAAATTAGGTTACACATCTATGGCCATTTTCAGACATTACAGGGCATATAGGGCAACACTGCAGCCCTACAACATGTATAGTGGGCGGGTGGGAGAGTGTCTTGCCTGAAAAGGCCCAATGACTGAGGGCACAATTTAGCTCAATTGGGCACAATTCAGTGACTGAGGGCACAATTCAGGTTTGTTTATGCTAAGAACAACTAGGGTGGTTCTTTTTCGACACATAGACCTCAATCAGACGTGTGTTTAAATCGCACAGCTGCGGCGGCGGCATCATGCGATTTAAAGAACCCCGCACTTCCGGGTTGGTGTGAATGCGGTGAGCGAGCACATTTCCACCTAGCCCGAATTTTTGGAGCACGGTTTGAAAAGTTGCTCCGAGCAGCTTTTCAAACCGCGCTCCAAAAATTCGGACTAGGTGGAAATGTGCACGCTCACCGCATTCACACCAACCCGGAAGTGCGGGGTTCTTTAAATCGCATGATGCCGTCGCCGCAGCTGTGCGATTTAAACACATGTCTGAATGAGCCCATAATCTATCTTTTCAAAGACCATTCCATAGCATGTAAGAAAATAGCTCCCTAACTTTTTGGATTGTCAATCTTCAAAATTTCCTGTGGACCACGATGAGGACTGGCTATGTTAATGGCAGACACAAAAACATGGTCTCCTGTACCACAGCCAGTGTGACAGAAAAAAACTGCCTGGCGGTGGTATAGGAGTGGCTACTGTCGGCTACACTTCCACCCGCAACCCCATTGAATCGTAAATGTTACTGTCTACTACCATTCCAGTTACAAGACGAAGACCACTTATCGAGGCCTTAGAGGCAGAGTCTTCAGACTCAATCCATTTTATTATTGACTAACCAAAGGAATATTGTATATTGGATTTTGAGGCTTAAGCCATTTTCCATTATGGTCTGTGCACACTGAAGAGTACAATTTTTATTGCCTTTCTTATATCGTTGGCTAGAATTTTGCCTCCCGACTGTCAAACACCGGAGGCCCTGGGAATAGTAGTGAATGTTCCCCCCCTCCCGCCCCCCCAATATTCTATTTAGACTGAAAGTTATTTGGGGATGGGAACTGTCTTCTGCTTTGTAAGCACCTAGCATACTTTAGATGCTGTATAATAAGTATTAAGAGATTTTTGTTGTTCTGTTGATATTGAACAGGAAATCTTGCATATATAACTGCAATGCATATGACTGTTTTATTAAATTAATCACACACATGCATATATATACACACTTAATTAACAAAATGTATATATTTTTTTCTCTTTCCCTTTGGAGCTGTTACATGCATCTCTGACAATAACCATTCCGCAGATGTCACTGAATGCATGAAGTGGACAGAACCCATGCCTTCCCTTGTGCAGGAGTGTCTAATTTCCTGCAAAGATGACTGCACATTCACCCCTTGGTCTAAATTTACACCATGTTCTTTAGACTGTGAGTCAACAAAAAGTAGAAGACGATCTCCCACAGGTACTATCTATCTTTTGTATTTTATGATTGATGTGTTAACCGTAGGAATAATCCTTTTTGAGATGTTGCTGAATTGACTTTGAATGTTTTGTTGTCAGATTGCAGATAGAATAGTTTTTATACTGTATAATAGGTTTTGCTTGTAAGATGGCCATTTGGTCACCAAGGAACAGGCTCAGACTAGCTCAGTATGGGGGGAAGGAGATTGGCACTTGGGGCGCTTTTAAACGTGCGCTCTCCCAAGCGCGTTTGGAGAAGACGGCTCCCGCGGTGAAGCCGTCTTCTCTGCCCCAGCCAGTGATTAAATTTAATCACTGGCTGGGGGCTTTATAGGGGGGAGAGAGGAGGGGGTTTGCCAGCGCTGCCCAGAGGAGGCAGTTTTCGTCGGCTTTCTCCCCCCCCCCACCGCTTGCAAACCGGGGAAGCCGCAACTAACCGCGTGGTTCCCAGGGACAGAAGTGAGGGGGCAGGAATCCTCAGCCGGTTTGATGCGAGAAAGATCTGGCATCAAACCTGGCCAAGCATTTAAATGATCACAAAGAACGACGGCTTATTAAAGGATCAGCTGCGTTTTTTGTATTGTTTAAAAGCGCCCTTGCACTCTGCAAATAAAAGAGGAGTCTTCGACAAAGAACTAAGCAAAACTAAACTCCTCCGGTGGCACATTGTTGGTTACACATCACCTGTTACCCTGTAAAATCTTTCTGTCTGCTTATTTGCATTGGAGAGTAGAATCAACTTCTTATTTTTGATGATTTTCAGTTCAGATATGAGCAAAATCTAAAGCAAAGCATGATGTATTGCAAAGTAAAGCCAAGCTTACAGCATTTGTCAACACTACAGCAATGTATTGGTTTTGGCTACAGCTCAAATGAATACTGAGTTTCTTATTCACTGGTATTATACACATTTTCGGATAGCTTTTTGAATACCTGAACAATAGCCATGACAGAATCAGGTACGTGCATAACCAGTTTTGGCGGTGTTTGGTTTCACTTGGGGAGTGGGGTTCTGATTTTTTAGTTTGATTATTTTCGTTTTTTAGATCCATCATTTTTGGTGATTTTCATGCACAGTAGTGCAGATATTGCCAAAATGATATCACTGAAATGGTCAAAATACTGAAATAACCAAACTGAAATGGAATAACCAGAACAGATACATGGCAGAGCACTAACGGGTTTTCGTTACTACCTGAAATGCCGTTTTCGATTTGGTAGTATGGACTGGATGGGTTTACCCATTTTTTATGTAAGAACATAAGAAGTGCTGTACTGGGTCATACCAATGGTCCATCAAGCCCAGCATCCTGTCTCTGACAGTGACCAGTCTCAATTGCTTGGAAGAAGTACCCAACAGGTCATAAAGTGATCCGTTCCTTGCTGTTCTCTCCCAGATCCCTACAGTCAGAGACCATATCCCTCAACCTTCTTGACTAGTAGCCATTTATGGACCTGTACTCCAAGAATTTATCCAATCTTTGTAACTATTCCAGCTCCAGTTTTAGCTGATATTTTTCATATGATACTTAGCAAAGCATTTGGCTTCATTCCATTCAACAAAAGCCATCCAGTGTCTGCCATGATATTAATGCCAAACATACTTGAGAAGCTTTTAAATTGCAGAGCATTAATAGTTCAGGACCATTTGTTTTAATAGCAGCAATGTTTTCTTCTCCCACACTACTTTTGCTGTTACACCAATTTCAAGTAAATTGAGCTATTTTTATAAGTCTGACAATAAACGTACTGTTGTCACACTTTGCACTTACAATATTTCATATTTTCTGCTTTGCATTTAAAAAGGCATCTGGTTTAGTCACATTGGGTTATTCAGTGGAATAATAGTAGAGGTGATACATCAAAGGCTTTAACAACAGAGTAAAAAATTATACACGACAGCTGTAGTAAACATACCCTGCGTAATAATGTGTGTAGGAATTGAGGAGAAGGCTAAGAACAGCAGCTATCACTTTACTTTTCCTATGGAATAACTTGTAACCAACTGTAAGATGATTTTGTTATTGCTGGAATGATGCAAGGTTTCAATAACATACATTATACCAACACAACAGACCCAATCTGTTTTATTTATGAGTGTGGCTCATTAAGGTTACTCCTTTACATAAAAATCATTACTGTAGAATTTCCAATTGTTTCTGGCAAAGAATTGATGCTATAATGCTGTCCGTACCGACACCTGTATTTATAGGCTAATAGAAATTCTCCATCACTCTCAGGCTATTATTTGCCAGCATCTATATTTAAGCTATTATCATAAGGAATTAACTGGATGGCCTGTCTGCAGCCTACTTGGATCTGCGGTTTTCGTTACACTGCATTTATACTGCAAACCTAATTCTCCTCTCTCAGAAACTGGAGTAGATCTGTCAGAGTCAGTGAGCTTTAATGAGGGTAAAACTGACATTTTGCTAAGGCTGTTTCAAACGCTTTGCTGCAGTAGCAGCGGTACAGGAGCCTGAATGTTATACTGCAGTGTCCTGGCTGTGTTGCAGGTCCTACAGTAAGGTTAAACTGTTTAAACAGCTTCAGCCACCAGTGAAGAATTGGGGCCTGATAACTGTATGTAGAAACTGGCTGAGTCTATGCAGCCTTCTTACCCAGTGCTAGGGGTGGGACCCGGGTATCATTTCCGTTTTGTTTTTTCAGTTTCGGTTCTTTCTGAATTTTGGGTCTCATTTTGGTTTTGGACTTTCGTTTTTCTTCCATTGAAGTCAATAAGAAAAAAATACAACGAAGAAAAATTCAAAAAGAAATCAATTTGGGGGGGGGGAGCCGAAACAAAATCAATAGGAAAAATCTGAAACGCCAGAGCCGTAACTATCAAAAATTTCAGGTGAATACGAAACAGTGATTTTTGACAATTTCGGTTCTACCTGAAACCAAAATTCCTACCCCTACTTAGCACTCTCCCTTTAATGATGATCTTAGGTCAGAGGTGGAAAACCTTTGGCTCATGGCCCAAATCTGGCCTATGGCTGATTTTTATTTATTTATTTATTTATTTATTTGTCCCTTTTCCAATTCCTGGATCTGGCCTGTGGATCCACTTCCTACCCACAAGCACTGGAGGAGGGAAAGGGAGCAGAGATGGAGGTGTGCACTCAAAGACAGAGAGTGGGTCCGTGGCATAGATCCATGATCTGGGCCCTCCCCCTCATTCCCTTATCCTGAGCACGCTATTTAAGCACCCTCACACCCAATGTCTCTGCACCCATGAAGGTTGTACTAAGTTTCAAAGTGGCCCCTAGGAGGGAAAAGGTTCTTTGCCCTACCCTAGGCCTAAGAAGTAAACCTGCTCACACATGCCCAGTTGTTCTTGATTCCCACAAGGCTGTTCTTGATTCCTGCCTACCTGTCCATCAGCTTTTCATGCAGTCACTTGTAAGAGATCCATTTGAATACATGCCAAATGCTGCCCAGGACCAGAAGATCTCAAGGAATGAGGTCCTGCGGGACCAGGAGCTCATAGGGAAATCACAGACTGGTGGAATGAGTAAGTGGGACACTCCATCTACATAGATGCCTAGGGGGAGCTGTTGAGATGCTCAGAACCTAGTCATAGAGCGGGCAGGAGACCTGGCTTCAGTCTTCCCCAAAAGTAGTGCTGAGCTGAATATTTTGGGTGATTTTTGTATAACATGACATAAATGCATTGTACTGTTCCTTTTAAAAAAAAAAAAAAAAATCTTCTAGAAGAATTAGTTTGGTATTATTGTCCTTGTTGTAACATGCATGGCACTGCCTCTCTGATATGCCATCTCTGATTACAGTTTTCCCCACCTCCTTTCTAGGATAAACAATCAGCCTTTATTTAATTTATTTATTTAGTCACATTTATATGCCACCCTATGTGCAGCTTACAATTATGAAAACAGGAATTAAAAAGCCATTAAAATCTATTTTTAAATCCCTTAACACCCCACCCAGCCCACCCCTACCTTCCCACCCTATCCCTGTCTGCCGAATGCCTGGCCAAATAGGAGGGTCTTGCATTGTTTCTGGAAGATGAGCAGGCTCAGGCTTAAGTGGACCTCCAAGGGGAGGGAGTTCCATAATCGTGGGGCAGCTACCGAGAACGTCTCCCTGCATGCCCTAGTCGTAAAAACATTATGGGGAGATGGCACTTGCAAGAGGGATCCCTCAGCTGACCTCGGTGGCTGTGAAGGGACAGGAGGGAAGAGGCAGTCTTCAGATACCTGGAGCTCAAGCTGTTTAGGGCTTTATAGGTTAAAACCATCGTGCCCGGAAAGCTACCGGCAGCCAGTGCAGACTCTGGAACACCAGTGTAATGTGCTCTGAGACCTGCACCAACTGTAGCTTCTGAACTGTCTGTAGGGGCAGTCCAACATTGTAGTAGTCTAGCCTCAAGGTTACAAAGACATTGTATTACTACACAGTGTAGTAGTCTAGCCTCAAGGTTACAAAGGCATTGTATTACCACACATTGTTGTAATCTAGCCTCAAGGTAATGGTGGCCAAATACTAATCTGATAAAAAGGGTTGCAGCCTTCTCACTAGATATAATTGGTGAAAGACACTCCTGGCCACTGCTGCAACCTGACAATCCAGGCGCAGCTGTGGATCCAAAAGCACCCCAAGGCTGCAAACCTGAGTGACTAAAGGAGGCTGGACCCCATCAACAAGGGTCTCTACTTCTCCCAGGTCACACGACGAGCCAACCATCATCACCTCAGTCTTGTCTAGATTCAGCCTCAATCAGCTCGCCCGCATCCAGTCCCCAATGGCAACCAGGCACTGGGTAACCACCACGACCGCAGGATGTGGATCAAATGAACAAGAGAGAGGAAGCTCAGTGTCATCCGCATATTGATTTCACCTCACTCCTAATTTCTGAAAGATCTCACCCAGTGGCCTCAGATACACATTGAACAGGAGTGGAGACAAGATGGAACCTTGCAGAGCCCCACACAGGCACACCCAAGGGGATGACAAGACACCACCCATCACCATCCTCTGGGTTCTCCCAGCCAGGAATAAGCAGAATCACTCAAGAGCGGTCCCGCACATCCCATTCAGGTCCCACAGCCATGTCAACAACACCCCATGATCAACTGTATCAAAGGCCGCCGACAGATCTTACAAAATCAACAGGGTACAATTTCCAATGTTGAATTCCAAGCAGAGATCATCAACCAAAGCCACAAGCACAGTGTCGACGCCATGCCCAGAATGAAAACCCGACTGACATGGGTCCAGGAATCTAATACCATTGAGATACACCTGGAGCTGTGAGGCAACCACCCGTTCATTAACCTAAAAAGGGGAGGTTAGAGATAGGGCAATAGCTGGCAGGGGAGTCAACATCAAGAGATGGTTTCTTGAGCAGATGATGGATGATCACAGTTTTAAGGCCATCAGGCACCCTGCCCTCCCAAAGGTAAGCATAGGCAACCCAGGCCAACAACACCCCCAGTCTCTCCTGGCTGGCTTTTACCATCCAGGATGGAAATTGATCTAATTCACAACTGGTTAGCTGCACACACAACCTCAAGCACATCCTCCGCATCGGTGGGCAAGATTAATTGAAACTGATCCAAGTAAACTGAACAAGACCAAGCCTCCTCAACCCCAAATCCTGTGCCCAGGTTGAGCCAAATATGAGTGACTTTATCTGAAAAGTAGGTGCCAAACTCATCACAGTGGGCAGCCAATGCCTCTAGGGTTTATTAAGCCATTCATCACCCAGAAGAATTCGTCTGGACGGCACTTTGCAGATGCCATGGTGACCACAAAAAACCTGTGGCTGCTGCCACGGCATAGTCTGTGCCGTAGTCGGTCAGCTTTGGCATGAGCTGAGTTCCAACTGCCTGTCCTCTAGCTTTAACAGCCTCAGGTTCTCTGTATACTAGGAAGAGCTGTGCTGCCACTGCGGTGGAAACAAGCACCTGGGTGTGTCAATAGCTTGGGTCAAAATGCCATACCATAAATCAACCAAGGCATCAACAGGGAGGTTGTTGAGGTCAGTAGGTAAATCCCACAGAGAGTTCTTGAATACACACACACACATCCTTTCCTGATGGATCTCTTCCTCTCCTTTCATCTGCCTCCCAGAACAGGGATGCTGTCAGGAGAAGGAGAGGAGACTCACAAAGTGGTACTTGGAAAGTGTTAGAGGCAAGCAGAAGGCCCAGGCCCAGAGTGGAAAGAAAAATCTGTGGAAGTGGGGAGATGCACTTTCTGGTCACAACTAGAGGGCACACAATGTGTGTCTCTCTATAAATCAGGGGTGGAGATCCTGTTGGTCTTGTCCGGCCAACTGCTGTTTATTATTTGGGCCTTTCAGTTTCCTGGATCTGACCTGTGGATCCCATCCCTGTTCTCAAGCACTGAAGGAGTGATCTCGGGTGAAAAGATGAGGGCATGCACACAAGGATAGGCTGTATCCATGGAATAGATCCATGACTTGGATTCTTTTTTTCCTCCCCTATCCTGAGAACACTCTGTTAAGCACCCCTTCCTTACCCAGCTTCTTTCTAACCCATGAAGTTTGTACTAAATTTCAAAGTAGGCCGTGGGGGGAAAAGGTTTCCTCACCCCTGGTGTAAACCAACACGGAACTGGGGCTGGCCTTGCTCATATTCATTCATTCATTCATTCATTCATTCCCAGTAAGGCTCAGGGTGGTTTACATATAAAACGGTTTTAAAATCCCCTAAATCCCCTCTAACCTTGTCCATATTACCCTCCAACATGGTGCTATATTTTAATCATAAGGATGAGGCCATTACTGAGAAGCTGAATTAATTCTTTGCTTCGGTCTTCACTGGATTTTAAGGAGATACCTATGCCAGAACTGGAGGTTATGAATCGGAAGAGCTATCACAAATCAACTTGACTCTGGAATAGGTTCTAGATCAAATTGACAAATTAATAGTAACAAATCACGAGAACTAAAACTCAGTGTTGACTTTTTCTCGGTTAACGCCAAGAATTGTGATTCTCGTCTTGTTTTAAACGAGAAACGATAACCGAGAAAATTGCCATGTCTCAACAATTCTTGGTCAAGAATCATTTCTCGAATTTCCATTTACCAGAGTGTTGTTTACCATTGGATTGCCAGTTACTGAGTTACCATTGACCGGGTTGTTGGTTACCATTTACCGGGTTGTTGGTTACCGACTTGCCTGTGAGCTAAATCCAATAACCAATAAACATGGTAATAAACCAATAACCAATAAATACCAATAACTGATAAACCAATAACTGATAAACCAATAACAAATAACCAATAAACCAAAACCCAATAACCAATAATAAAAAACACGAAATTGCTTACCTACTACTGGTAATTTGTAAACTATAACTAAAATCTGCCACTGTACCAGAGGACTGGAGGGTGGCGAATGTAAAGCCAATATTTAAAAAGGGCTCCAGAGGTGGTTCTGGAAACTATAGACCGGTGAGCCTGTCATTTGTGCCGGTCAAAATAGTGGAAACTATTATTAAAAACAAAATCACAGGGCATATTGATAAACATGGCTTAATGGGCAAGAATCAACATGGATTTAGCAAAGAGAAGTTGTGCCTCACTAATCTATTGGATTTTTTTGAATGTGTGAACAAGCATTTTGATAAGAGGAAGCTGGCTGATATAGTGTATCTGGATTTTCAGAAAGTGTTTGATAAGGTCCCTCATGAGAGACTCTTGAGGAAATTAAGAAGTTATGGCATGGGAGGCAGTGTCTTGTTGTGGATTGGCTAAAGGATAGGAAGCAAAGAATAGGACTATATGGTCAGTTTTCACAATGGAGATAAGTAAATATTGGCGTACCCAGGGATCTGAACTGGTGTTCTTTAATGTATTCATTAATGATCTGGAAAAGGGAGTGAGGTGATCACATTTTCAGAACACAGCAAGTTATTCAAGGTAGTTAAAACACAAGAGGACAGTAAAGAATTGAAGGGGGATCTTGCGAGACTGGGTGATGGGGCATCTAAATGGCAGATTAAATTTAATGTGGACAAGTGCAAAGTGGTGCACATAAGGAAAAACAATCCAAACTTTATGTGTACAATGCTGGGTTGTAAATTAGGAGTCACCACTCAGGAAAAGGACTTTGTAGTCATTATGGAGAATACATTGAAATCTTCAGATCAGTGTGGCATCCATCAAAAAAGCAAACAGAATTATTCATAAAGGGGTGGAGAATAAAACTTTAAATATCATAATACCACTATATAAACCTATGGTGCGACCTATATCAAAAAAGATATAGTAGAAATAGAAAAGGTATAAAGGGTAAACAAAAATGATAAGGGGTATGGAACGGCTCCCCTATGAAGAGAGGCTGGATAGGTTGGAGCGCTTCAGCTTGGAGAAGAGATGACTGAGAGGGGATATGATAGACGTTTATACAATCATGAGTGGTGTGGAACGAGTAAATAGGGAATGGTTATTTACGCTGTCAAATAGTACTAGAACAAGGGATCACCTCATGTAACTAACAAGAAGCAGATTTAAAACAAAATAAAGTATTTTTTAACTCAACACACAATTAAGTTGTGGAATTTGTTGCCAGACGTTGTGGTCAAAGCCAGTGGTATAGCTATGTTTAAGAAAAACTTGGACAAGTTTCTGGAGGATCGGTCCATTAGCAGCTATTAACCAGGTAGGCTTGGGGAATGTAACCTCTTACTGTCGGGAGCTGGGAGTGAACAACAAGGAATGGATTGCCCCATAGTGACCTGTTGGAATTGCTCCATAGTGACCTGTTCTTTCTCCAAGGAAATGAGATTGGCCACTGTCGGAGACAGGCACTGGGCTTGATGGACCATTGGTCTGACCTAGTATGGTGGTACTTACGTTCTTACGTTTAATAATTTGCAGATGTATTATTGCTCTTATGCTGTGGGGAGCCTTTTCTTTCCCATACAGTACTTTGAAAACTAGTACAAGCTCTGAGAGCTGGGTAGGACTTGGGGAGGGGGTATTTAATGAGCGTGTGTTCACAATGAGAAATGGAAAGGGAGGGTCCATCCATTTCCTTGAGTGCACCTCATCTGCGTTCCCTTTCCCTGAGCTCACTCTTTTAGTACTTTAGGGTAAGATGGGCCAGATCTAGGAACTGGGAAGGGACCAAATAAAAAAACGCCCATGGACTATGACCTAGAGGCTGGATGTTCCCACCCCAGTTTAAGTGATTCAAGAGAAAAGGCCACAAACAACAGACTTAGCAAAACAGACCAAACAAAACCGTGTCATTGAAATCCAGGCCAGAGACATTCATTTACCAAGGATAAACTTCTGTTTTCTTCACAGCGTTTGTGTAAGGTGCATATTTAACTAATTTGTAAAGTAGCCTCAAAGAAAGAGTTGTGGTTTACTTGGAGCCCTTGGTAGGTTTTCCTAGCAACTGCTGATTGCAAGGGGAAGAGAGACAAAATAATCAATTTGTTTTCATCAGATAATTAGGGGGGAAATGAGATTACATAAATTTACAAAGAATTTCCCAGCCAGACAGTTATTCTCTTCCTATCACCCAGTGCCTTATCCAACATGAAAATATTCTTAAATTCCATTAAGTTCCTTGGTTGCCCCTGGAGACAACTCCTTTGTCCTTTCACTCGGAAGCACGGGCAGCAACTAAGATGCTTTTGAAACAATCCATCGCATTTGCATTTAAGATTGGTTTGGGTTTAATGTGTTAAACTGCTACAAGTATAAAGAATATGACATATTGTTATCAAAAGCAGCAGATGTTATGCTAACAAGCATGTTTCTCTGGTTGGAGCAGGGAGAAGCAGAAAGCGAGACAAATGCCAGAATACAGAAGTATATCCGCAAGTTGAAACGGAAACATGCCCCTGCGAAACATTTACCTCCCGGCCCCATGGAAATTGGTCAGAATGCATTCTTTCTGGAGGAAAAGGAGAACTGCAATTAGGAATGCGATTCCATGGAGACACCAACGAATGCGGCGAAGGCGTACAACTCCGAGCCATTGCCTGTTATGATAAGACCGGCAGACTTGTGGAACCGTCTCACTGCAGTAGGTCTGGTAAGATAAACTAGTTCACAATATGTGTAAACAAGCCAGACACTGAGCTATCCCTCAGGGAGCAGTTTGTTCTACGCCCTTCAGTGCACCTGGACCTTTTCACGCTCTATGCTGTGATGGCAGCCCAAAGAAATTATTATTAATTACTTATTTAGGACCAGCTATCTGCCTTAGCATTCAACAGTTGTAATTAGACTTATAATCTAGGATATATTCATGGTCTAAGCGATTTACACTCTAACACGGACTAAGGTGGGGGGTGGGGGGAACATAGGGAGAGATAGGGAGACATACATTCCCAGGGAACTGAGGCTGAGAAGCAGAGACTTGTCTAAAGCCACTCAGTGGGTATTTTCAGACAAGACATTCTCCACCAACTACCCACTCACACACACACCCCACTATACATGTTGCAGGGCACCCATAGGGCAACACGAATTCGGGTCGGCCGAAGTCAACCGAACATTCAAAAAAGTGCTATCGGTACCGAAACCGAAATTCTTTCAGTATCAGTATTTTTGGCCCTGAAACCACCCCTGGTGTCCACCCCTGGTGTCCACCCCTGGTGCCAGGAAGTCTTCTCCTCAGCTGCCTCTCCCTTCCAGTCACGTTTTTCCCACCCCAAATCACGTTTTTCCCGCCCCCGAACTCATCCAAACTTTTCCGAAGTGTTCGGAAGTTCAAGCATTCGTTTCAGAAGTTTGGTTCAGTTGTCCAAACAGGCTGAGTGCGGGCTGAACTCTGAACTTCCAAACTGCGTTCGCACACCCCTACTAATTACCCCTAATAACCCTTCCATAGCATAATTCCATAACATAATGTATTATTTAGAGAAACATACTAATCCTTGTTACTGTGTTTGGAGTGTAAAGGAATGTCATGTTTCTATATCACTGAGCCTAATTCTGATCTCATTTATGCCAGTATAAAAACAATGGTGTATATCCAGTGGCATTACTCCTGATCAGTATCTCTGTGAGATCACATTAACTAAGCCTAAACTGCTGCTTAGTTTTATTATGTATGTATTTATTTTATTTTTAGCATGGTGG
>QEPC01015142.1:1917885-1934413 GCA_003113815.1 Sphenodon punctatus | reverse complement strand
CCCCCCCCCCCCCAATATCTGCAGATGTGGATATTTCTGTACTCTATTGGAGTAGCCTCTGGACATCCCAATTTTTTTCCAGGCATTTACAACTCTTTCTCTTCCTCCTCCAATGCAGTTCCTTGTGGTAATTTTCAGGTTTCCGTCCCTTGAGTTTGGGTTTATTCCAGTTGGCTCTGCCTCCTTTTCATTTTGGTTTTCTCTTTACCGTGCAGCTTCCTCCTATCAGCCTTCTCAGTGGGAAGACCAGCCCCCTAGCAGTGTTGCTGTCATGCAGTTTGGTTACATTAGGAGAGAAATCTAAGGAGAGGGAAATTAAAGAGAAACGGAAAATGTGAAGTGTGTCGTACACCAATGAAAATCTCCCAACGTCGACTATCTCCTTTGTGCACTGAGGAACAATTAATGAAAGGCAGCAACTTCAGCTTTCCTCCAACATCATAAGAGCCAGACACACGGCCTTAAAACAGGGTTGAATTCTCTGTAAAGCTAACGTCATGACTTCAAGTGATCAGCTTTGGAAATGGCAAAACAGCTTTGTTACTATGTGGTTCAACAAAGCTGCACTTTGCAGAGTGTGGAAAGGGCTGCTCCAAAAGCTTCCAGCTAGGTTAATGCTAATGCAGAAGCTGAGGCAATGTATCACTGCTTTAAGTAGATGGGGTGTGCCAGGTCACTCCATCAGAGCACAAGCTGTGATGTTTTGAGCAGGAGTGGCCAAGAGATAGGTTCTGATCTACTGGTAGATCGCAAGCTAATCTCTAGTAGATCATGGTGTGGGGAGGAGGACCAGTCCCTCGGAGATCACCTCCGGAGAGGAGAGTGGGACTGGTGCCCCAGGGAGTGTGTCTAGGGAGGGGAGAGGCTACGAGAGCCCCTCCAGCAAGGCGGGGAAGGATCTCTCTGAAAAGGGGAGTGCTCCTCTCTACTTCAGAAACTAGTTGTTGAGGTGTCCTAGATGTAGGGACCTGTAGAAGAGGTCCCGGCCTGAAAAGCTGGAGCCCACGGGAGAGAGGTTCTAGTACAGGGGTGGGCAGGGTTTTTTAATCCCAAACGCTGTATCCGTTTATCACAATGGGGCCAAAGAGCCGCCGGCTGCTCTAGCGCCACAGTTTGCCCACTCCTGTCATAGTCGATCCCCTGAGGCTGATGCCTGGATCAAGTGGATTGAATGTGTCATACATCTGGTGGCCACCTCTGGCTTTTGAGGGTGAGAACATGGGGCGTTAGTGCAAAAGGACACCAGGAAGTTTGAATGCCACCGAGCCTTCGAGCGTGTGTCGCTGTGTCAGGATTGCCCATGCTATGGAGACACAAGAGAACAATGGGTGCAATCCCATTTACTTAGAATTGGATGCCTACGTGACTTGAAGACAACATGAAAAGGCATCAGGTGTAAAGGCTTTATGACGTTTCTCCTAAATTCAAGTAAAATGGCTGGACATGTCTGAACCCACTTTTAACATTTCTGAGCTCTCTACAGCTTCTGTTGACTTCCCTACACAGCACAGCGTTTAGGAGCCTAACGTGGATGCGGGCGCGTTCCTTAACCACTTATTTTTATAAGTGGTGATAGGGAAAGGACTTAACATACTGTTCATTAATGCGACCGTGCAAGAATTTGTTCTGCCGTTCTGCTGTATTGGAATCCCCACACCTTCAGGCCCTCATTGCTTAATCCCTTCAATTACAGATTAACATTCCCAGGAGCAAATTCTTTAATTCTAACGGTTACAAAAATGACTTTATTTGCAGCTGTAAGGAGTGTGCTGCTAAGAGCATTGTGGAGAAAAGCATGGAGAGCTTTTAAAAGGGTGTCTGCAGGTCACCTTAGTCAGACAGCTCTTGTAATTGTTACACCAGTGGCTATGGCATTGATCAAGGATTCTTTCCAGATAATGACTATAGTACAGTATTCCTAACAACTAATAATGAAATTAAATTCACTGCCCATCAGCCAGCTCATTTATATAAGATGAACGAGCTTCTGTACCCCTCTCTCTCCATGCACATGCACACACATTAAGGATTAGTGAAGATTGATTGATTGATTGATTGATTGCCACCTTTCCCAACCTCTATCCCCAGTGGCCAAACACCTGGCAAAATACATAGGTCTTAGATTGAATGGGAATGAGTGACATATTGCTTATCCAGTTAAAAATAATTTACTTCAGGGTAGGGAATCTTTTCCGTCCTGTGGGTCAATTTTAAAATTAGTACAAGTTCCACAAGGCAGATAGGAGTTTGAGAGTGGGAATACTTAAAGTGTGGACTCAGGAATGAGGAAGGGGAAAATCCAGATAATGGGACCACTACTAAACCCATGTGCATACAAGTTGGGCGCATGTTATAATCCCCATAAAGGGGGTGCGCGCACACCACACAGAGCTTATGAGTGGCCTCCAATAATCCATGCCAGCGGTCCACCCCCTATACATGGATGCAAGTAGAGAGCAGTCCTCACCCCTTTCCCCTCAGCTCCCTCTTTCAGTGCTTGAAGAGTGTACGAGAATCCACAGGCTAGATCTAGGAATTTGAAAAGAGTCAAATAAATAATATACAGCTGCTGGTCAGATTTGGCCCACGGACCAGAGCTTTCCCACTCACTCTAGCTTGTACCGTACTTGTCTAACCCTTTGTAAAATTCTCAGAGACACTTCTCTTTGTCTGGAGAAAAAAGACAAAAGGATTTTATCGTGGGTTGTTTTTTATAAAATTTATTTATAATGATGTAAACAGAAAAGTTGCTTTTTCTATACAAGGTTCTAGGTACTCTCTTCATACATCAAAACTTACAAACAAGAAACTCCCATCCTTTGCTCACTCGTCAGGAGAATAACCAAGCAAAACCAACAGTACTCTGTGCCTCAAGATTCAGGCCCTTTTCAAATGGACGCACACCCCCCCCCTTGCCCATGTGTGTGAGCGGTAGGGAGTTCGTAGGATTGCCACGGTGGGAGGGTGGGTGTGCACACTCCTGTGTTCCCCCCACCTCCACCGATCCCCCACGCATGGAGCAATGGGTGCCAATGGCAGATGCTTCGTGCGTGGAGTTGGGTGGGCATCTGTGAGGCAGGCCACCTCCGCACTGCCCACCCCCCGCCACCTCTACCCATCCCCCACGGACTGCAGAGGCACCGCGATCCATGTGAAAACGACCTCAGTGTGGTAAGGATTAGATGAGGAAAGAGACAAGTGGGACCAAGGACTTCTCATTTGTGGTTAGTTTTTTTCTTTTTTTGAGAGAGAAGAAATACTTTTCTTGTCGATTTCAACATATTTTTCCTTAATTGAAAATGAGGAAAAAGGGACTGTGCAATGTGACAAAAAGTCACTTGCATTCATGTTCCTTCAGTCTGCCATAACCACCGAATAAAGATGAACTTCCTCTGTCCTTGTGTTTAAATAAATATCCTAATGTTCTTGCTCCTATTTATGAACTTACTATTATTAGCACACAAGAATTCTCGTAATTTCAAACAATATTGCACTAGGTTGAGGAAGTCCAAAGATGGTTGGACATGGTGCTGGCCACTTCACTTTATTGTGCACCGTAGGCCACAGAAATGGGTGTACCTTAACAATGCCTACCCAATGAACCTCATGGCTTGGGATGGACTTTGACTTTTGACCATAAAAACATCATGTCTGTTTTTGCCAATTTTGCTTGCCCAGAATAGATGTGCAGGGTGAATTTGGGCATTTTGCGCAAAGAGTAACAGTGAAACACCAATTTTAGATACCAGATGGATTTCTTCTAGCTTCATATTATTCCCTTTTGATTCTTCAAAGCTGTTATCACCTTCGACCAACTACATGATATCTGATAGTTAAATGGAGTCTAAATTTATCTCTGAAAAGCTAGCCTAGCTCTCTTTTAGCTCATCACTCAAACATTTCTGGGTGTTCCCTTGAGTTCAGAGTGACATTCCTAATTACAACCATGTCTGCTGCTGAATTTCTGGGTTTGAAACCCCACGTGTTGAAGAACTTTTCTCCATTTTTGTGTTTGAACCCCTGGTATTATACACAGCCTCAAAAATTGTGATCAAAGTTCATTCCTTTTTTCATAAAATCTTTTCCTTCCTTTTGTTCAAAATCTAACCATCTTTTTAAAAATTCCACAGCAATACTCCCAATGCCTGGATGTTTTAAAGGATAATCGAATGCTGTTTGATCAGAACACAACCATTCAGCTATTCTCTCTACTTCTCTGGCAACAGAATCAGGGGTAAAAAAAAAGCATCAAACACCTTTATGGTTAAAAAGGTCAAACTGGCTATCAAAGAAGCTCATTTAAAACTAGGTAGGACTCCCCCCTGGAGGCATTAATACACCTGAAAGCACATTCCACTATATCTGTATCTTCTTAGAGAGAGAATCTATGCATCTTGTGAAGAAATATGTAAAGCAGCAACATAAGCAATAGCCTCTCAGCCTGGGATCAAAGTGATGGAGGAGGATGGTGTTTCTTCCTAAACTTGTCTATTTCAGCCCACCTCACCTTCCTGTGCTGCAGGAGGGACCTTTGCTGCATTCCAAGAATTCCAAGAATAAATCCTTTTGCTGCATTCCAAAGATAAATCTTGCCATTGGTGAAGGTGCAAGTCTATACAGTCTTTCAAGTAATTTGAAGTAATTTCTCTGACTGCAACACCTCACACTTTGAAGGTCTCTTTTTCAATTCTAAGCTTTAATTCCATTAGCTTTGTGCACTCTTTATATTATTTTCAGTATCTCTTGCTAGCTTGTTGTAACTAGCAGTTTCTGTTTTGGAGAAATCAAGGTAAATTTGGGACCAAAATAGGCTACTTAACATAGTACAAGTACAAGAAAAGAGTTCAGGGGTACTCCTATAGTAGCTGAATGCATACCGTCCAACTGTCCTGATTCAGTCAGGAGAATCCCACCTTCAGTGTTGAATGCCACTGTCATGCCTGCTGGGGATCACAGTCTTGCTTTGATGAGAGAGGAGGACAGGCATTAGGCCCCAGGCTCTTCTTTCCTGATTGCCTCCCAGAAAAACCAATTGAGAAGGGGACAGAGAGAAACAGAAATGGGAATGTAGTATACCAGATTGCAACAAAGTGAAGCAAAAGAGTTAAAACCATTTGCTAAGGTGTATGCACGTTTAGAGAGCGATGACCCGGCCTCACTTTGAATGCTACTCCTCTTTCAGACACATGCACCGTTATGTTTTGTTAGAAATGTAACAAAGTATCATTTTAGAGTTAGCTATTGCAACGAACCTCTGCACTATGCCTTTAAAGCCCTACCCCTCTTGCTAAGCTATTCCACCTTAAGCCCTTTCTGAACAAGCACACCCAGAGAATCAGAGAATGTGTCTATCTCAGATGGCGTCTCCTGGTTTTGTATGGACTGATTTGTAGGTGAGTTTTCCCCCAGGTTTTATTTGTTTTTTTTAGCCCAGGTAATAACAGTCTCTGTTATATCGAGCTGCATTTTCTATCACTTCATTGTCAGTCGATTCTTCCCTACAGCTGTATTCACTGACCGGTGGAACATCACAGGATGAGATAATGGTCTCATTAAGGTCAAACACCACAAAACTGAACACACAAATTCCTGTTATGAAGCCATTCAACACTCTAAAGCCATTCACTCTGGGTCCTTTCTACACTAGAAAAATATTTAATTACCTTGTAGGGATTTTTCAGAACACATGCAAGTTGCAAAGTAAATCAGATGCTTGTATTTTATCTACCCTTTCTGCAAGCCAGATGGAAAGAATATCCATCCACCAAAAATCTGATCCCACAGTGCCTTTAAAATGTATCTAGCCTACATTTAGAGGCATTCAGCCTCTTTATATGCTTTCCACTGTGGCAAATTGACGTCCGATAAAAGTAGTTAAATTGTGTCCATGTGTAACAGACGCAACTGGAAAGATAAAAGTAACTTGAGGGTAAAAGAATCTACAGTATTGCTTACATTGTGGATAGCCTCAGCCTAGTTCTGCTGCTGCTGCTGCAAGGTATTTACAAGTTTTGGGCCCTTTTCACACAGACATGCTAACACTGATAAAATGGGTGTTACGTTTTATTATACATGTTGCAGGGCTGCAGGTGTGCACTATGGGTGCCCTGCAACATGTATAATAAAATGTAACACCCATTTTATCAGTATTAGAGTCTGTGTGAAAAGGCCTTTGAAGTACTGAGACACCCTGAGTTTACATACTAAAGGCTGGCTAGTTTTTTGGGGGGTGATTAAAATATGTATTTTAGTTATTCATTCAGTCTTGAGAGAGAGGAATGCTGGGCAGTGTATTGATTTAGCACCATTGATTTTAATTACTGTCATTAGAGGTTACCTTGTCACAGGAGCAAGAATGTGAAGGTATTTTTCTTTCCTGAATGGGAACTTATTTATTTATTTATTTTATTTTATTTAACTAAGTTTGTATCCTGCCCTATCTCAAGGGCTCCAGGTGGGTTACAATATATAAAAGTGTATTTAACCCTGCTCCATTTTCTGGGAGTATTTTTGTACCCTCGGGTGCACATTTCTCACAATAAAATTGAACGTTAGTGGCTCTCCAACATTGCCCTTTTAGGACATTGTCACCTGGACCCAGGTACACAATATACTCAAAGGAAATTTGGTTACCATTAACCGTTTTGATTTAAAAAAACAAACAAACAAAAAACACAACAGCAAAAAACGACCCCAGTACATTTTGCCATGGAGTATTTTTTTTAACCCCAGAATTTTTCACCTGGGTTTTAAAAACTACCCAATCTTATTTCATGTTAGTTGACATGCTCCATAAATCTCAGTGCTGAGGACGGGATAGGAAAAACACCCCAAGACACAATTAACATCAGTTTTTTCAAGGCAGTAGAGCAGGATTAAACATACACAAATAAAACCAATAAAAATCCCTTATCCCAAATCTCCTCAAACTCTGTCCCAGCCTTGGAAATGCCTGGCTGGACAGAAGTGTCTTACAAATGAGCAGGCTCAGGCTTAGGTGAACCTCCAGGGGAAGGAAGTTGCATAATTGTGGGCCAGCTATAAAGAACACCTCTCTGGGCATCTTTAAATGTAACATTGATCGGGTGGCAAATAGCCCCAGGACGACTTTGACACTTGCGTGTAAGCAGCATAATAATTTGAACATTGTTTTGTTCATGTGTTGGGCTCCCAGTAAACCCGGGATGTGAACACGATTGCATTGCTGTCTCAACTCATGCGTTCCCCGTGAACACATCAGGAGTGTTACGTTTAAAGATATTTGGGCATTTTTACACACACTTTAAAGTTCCAGATTTTTCAGTCTTCTGGGTTTACAAGTCCACAAGTAAGTTCCAGATGCATTATTCTCTCTCTCACACACACACACTGCCCTGAGGCAGTTCCTGGATGCATTCTTCACACAAACACTAAGGCAGCCTAAAGTAGCCGCAGCTGTAGATGTGACGGGCTGCCATGGAAACGAAGTGACCACAGTTGCCTGGAGCAAAGCAGATTACCAGGAGAACCTTTTACACACAAAAGTTCTGGGAGAAGTTCTACACAGAAGTTCAAAGAGCTGGATGTTTAAGATCTGGGTGAGTGATTTAGACACACAGAAAGTTCAGGATGTAACAGCAAACACGCAGGAGAAATGTGTGTGTAAAAACACCCATTGAGTGGTGGGTTTGCATCAACTTCTGGTTATCAGATCAATAGAGTACTGTGTTTTCTGGAGGGCACTCGGGTCTGCTCTGGCCGGCTCCTTTCTGCCTATCTCTATCTTCATGAAGCACGAGCATTATTTCCCTCAAAGGGAACAACATAAATGAAGGTGTCAATTAAAAGGGAGTTGTAAACTCTGTGTTTCATTTGTTTACTATGAAAACAATCCTGAAACTACCTCTCACTGCAATGCTGTTTGCATTTTCCTCGCTGCGACAACTTCTGCAAGGGCCACTAGCACCTACTCTGCACGACAAAGCACAGAAGAAAGTGCTTTCACAGCTGCTTAGAAATCCCATCTGTAGGAGTCAGCGCCTGCATTCTGAGGAAAGGTAGGGAAGGGAACAACCATTGCCTCTGTAATCTAGTACATATCTAAACATGGGGCACATTTGAACACGGGGCACAACCAGTGTCCCAACACAGTTTGAGACGTGCTTTACATTACGTTTAAAGACGCCATCTGTGTACCCTTGTTGCGTGAACTTGATGGGCAATTGGTACATGCCAGAGGATGCTCCCGACTGAATTCAGAGGCTGCTCTTGGGAAATAAGAGAGGTGGCAGTCTTTCAGATCTGAGGGGCTCACGCCTATTGGGCTTTATAGGTCAAAATCAACACCTTGAATTGTGCCCAGGAAGGTATTTGTAGCCAGTGCAGACTCTGGAGCAACAGCATAATGTGTGCCTGACAACCTGCCTCCAAGAGAATGTGGGCTACCACATTCTGCACCAGCTGAATCTTCTGAACAGTCATCAAGGGCAGCCCCATGTTGAGTGTGCTGCAGCAGTCTAGCCTTGAGGTTACAAAGGCATGGTACTGTCAATGGTATCTACTGGGTCATAGGGTTTTTAATGCCATCAGATGTTGTAATCATTTCTTTGCGTTTTGCAGACAAGCTGTTAACATTAGTAAAAGTATCTAAAAGTACATTAAAAAATAAAGCAAAATAGAGGCTTGGCAAAAACCAGCAGGACGTCTAGAGAGAGGGAATTTTTTGAAACTGGAGATTACTCCACAATGTAAGCAAGTTTTTTGAAGATACCCAAACAAGCATACTTATTACCAGTGTCAAAGAAGTTATGTTACGGATATCTGAGACTCGCCACTGTACTTCTGTAGCAAAATGAGTTTCTAGGTTTTTATCATAACATAAAATATACTGTGAAGAAAATGGGGAAGAAGCCAAGTATTTATTTATTTGTTAATAAATTCAAGTCTTAAAAAAACAACACCAAACCCATTAAAAAAACACCCACCTCTCCATCTCTCTCCCGTTTTCAAGGTGCCTAGCCACCCTGTTCTCTAAGTGCAGCATCAAAGCAAACTAAGTGGCTATATTGTGTTCTCTTAGTATTTGTAAGCTGCTAACTGAAAGTCCAGTCCTACAAAATGCTACGTACCCTTGGTGTTGAGTCCATTAATTTAGAGAGAACTTCATTGGGTAAGGCCACACGAGCGGTGAGAGCCGAAACCCCGCATGGCCCCAGGGCATGGAAGCATGGCTGCCACACAGTGGAGCAAGCGCAGGGAGCTGGCAACGCAAACAACCCCCCACCTGCAAGAAAGCCGGTTCCGCCAGGCCACCCTCAGAGTTCCCACCACAGCCAGAGCAGGCCATGGTGCCAGCCACACAAGCAAGTGCCTGGCCCTGCCCCACCTCCCTCTCCCGGACCAACTGAGATCACGCTTCTGGCTGTGACATGGTCATGTGTAATGGGCGGCAGTGCCTCAAGGCCCTGCTGCGATGCGGTGGGGCAAGTGTGGCTGGCTACACAAATGGTGCCCTGCCTTGGGCAGCCTTACCGCAGTTAGGTTAAGGCTGCTCCGTGACATGTCACCGTAATTTTTCCAAGGACACATCACAGAACAGCCAGCTAGTCATCTTGCCCTGGGGCAGGAGGGGACGTGTGGTGGACTCCAGCCACACAATGCCCAGCATGGCCTAGCTATCCTAAATGGGGTAAGACTACCCAAGGCATGGTAACTTCCCCTCTCTGTCTTGTGTGACTGTACCCAATATCTTTAGCAATAATGTATTGCAAAGTTACAGCATTACATAAAACCGACAATACATTAATGTTTTAAGTAAAACCCAGAGATGGAAAGCTTCCTTCCATAAAGAAATCTGTCAACGGCTGTTAACAAATGAGACAATAGCCCACTGGAGTCTGGATTCGGTCCGTGCAGCCTTCATTCGCATGGTTTGCATGTCGATCCTAATAAAACGACAGCCCCCTGCATGTATTTCTTGTGTATTTGGGCAGCCCCTACTCACAGGTTGAGTGTGACAAACCTAATAGATCGGCAGATGTTCTTGTCTTCTCCACTGTGTTCTGCCCACTAGGGCTGATGCGGCAGCAGCTGTTACCGCGCCGTGATTCCGTTCTGCCATTTTGGAATTGCCCACGCCACACCGCGACTTTTCTGCGGACATTCCGCTAATTCTGCCGGAATTCTGCAAATCGCGGAATTGCGGAAAAATTGCGGAAATTGCGGGAAACCGCTATTTCGCTATTTTGTGGCGCTGGCGGAATTGCGGAAGTAGCGAAAATCTCATGTTTCCACGATTCCACTAAGTAGCGGAATTAAATAAGCGGAACCGCGGAACCAAACTAGCGGAATGAAAGCCTCTACCATGCCGTTCCACTAATTGCGGAAACACTGTTTCCACCGGAAATAGCTACCGCTGCGATATTCCGCTACAGCCCTACTGCCCACCAACCCCCCTCTTTCAGTATCCCGCCCCTGTCATGACTCTCAGCTGCACTAAACCATAGGAAGAAGAAGCTGCACTAGCTGTTTGTTTCTTTCAGGATATCAGCCTGAAAGGTGGCCCAACGCCTGCTATCCCTGCCCGCCCCATGGGGGTTCGTACCTGGTTAATACCTGGCAGTACTTCCCAGCTAGAAATAACCTTTTGCTATGCACAGGACACTGATTTTATTGAGCAAATTGCATACTTTATTGAGCACCTGTAGTGAACATTGAAAGCGAAAGTAAAAATTGAAATCAAAAGCAAGCAATCTTTGCCTGAGCAATCGGTCTCAACCTGGTTTCTTGTATCCATGGTTCACAGCAGTGTATGGGCAGGTAGCAGCGCACAGTCTGTGCTTTTTACCTTCACCCCAATAAGCCTCCACTGATTGACTGCACTGGCCAAAAGCCACCATGGATAATGAAAAATCTACACAAGGCTGTGGAAGTTCCTCCAGAGGCGGCAGCGACTATGAAAGAGAGAATATTGGGCATGTGCTGCAAACCAGGATGAGCTGGGAGAATGCATGTGTGAATTCTGAGCATGTTGGACTTTAAAGGCAGACATTACACCAAAGTGCGCACCAGTGAGAGCAAGAGTGGAGAGAGGGGCAGGAAGTGGTCAATCTTTGGAACGCTATAGGCTTTTCGCCAGTGACTTTATGGTGCAGACAGACCTGTATGTGCATGAGGCCGCATGTAACCTAACTGATGCAGATATGTGGGCATGCGTTAGCTCACATTCACCCACACGACGGACTCCACATGCTCCAAGTCTCTGCCATGAGTGGATGGGACTACGTGTTCAGTGGGTGGTGACCACATGGCCAGCAGGGGGGGCAACACCTAAGAAACAAGTAGCTAGACACCCACCTGGTGTGGGCTACTATCTCATTTGTTAACATCCAAAATTCTACTTGCAACCTCAGATTACTTTATTTGTTCAAAACACAGGACTCGGTCTTTGCCATGACTCGGTCTTTTTACTACATATAATCCCCTCTAGTTCTATGTTATTTTGAATGGTCATGTATGTAATATTTACCTCTGGAACATCCAAGGTTTCTACAGCCAACGAAACTAGATATTGCTAACTAATTTAAATGTATTTATTTTTATAAAAGGTTTTGCCCCTTAAATTTGTTAAAAATCCCCAAATCTTACCTTAATTAACTCTGAACATTTTCTCTACTACCTTGAAGTTAAAGATACTTGGAGCTGCAGCCCGCAGTCTAGTGAAATCAATAGCAAAAATCCCATTGTCTTTTAATGGGTGAACAATGCACTTATCATTTGTAACTAATGACAAAAGATTATGTGACTTCATATACTGGCAAGATTAAACAAACATCCAGCTTCCCATTGTTCTCGCCTCCTTTGATTAGAGCTAGTTTCATATTGATCTAATTTCTTACGTTGTCCTCCTTTCTGTGGCAACGTCAGGCTTCTCATATTGGTTTGCTTTGTCTTCCTGAAATGTGTGCAGTGATCCTGGACCATAATCTGCTCAGGTTCTTTGCACACGGTCTGTGAGGATGTAACAAAAATATGGAATGGTTCCCTTCTGGTTTGAGTATTCTGTGTCTGAGAGACTCACGGGGCTCAGCATCATAACTCGGGAGCTGGGATACCCCTGTTACACTGCATGCACATTTTCAGTAAAGGGCCATAGACTCAGAAATTCCCTTTCCCACCATGCTCGGATGCTGACTGAATCTGTTCCCTTCCAGTCCTCTGTTTCGATGGGGGTGCTGAGAATCGCAATGTGGTTCCTGCTTTCTCCTTGATGCATATGGGAAGCAAAGTGCGCCAGCCCTTTTGCAGGTGCAGAATACTTTCCCCCTCTGTGCCAGACGACCTGATATGCCAGTTGGAGTATCGTGGAAGACTGAGTGAGGGTGGACAGCCAGAGCTCTACTGACTCCCTGTTCCTGCCTGCCCACTCCTTGTTTACTTAAACAGAAGCACATAGCTCATCCATTTAACCAGACTGCTTTTATGTGGGCATGCAGTAGGGTTCAGGATTGAGCTGTCAATAGGAAAATGCAGCAGGTGCATGAATACACCAGAAAGGCTGTTGGGAAGGCACAGTCACAATGGAATATGAACACTTTTAAAAGATCTGCTAAGTAAGGTAACAATCCGTCAAGACCTTCATGCACTGAACTTCCACTGAATTGAAGGAAAGTTTCATACATGGAGGATAAATGACACTTGCAACCTGGGCTTAATTTGTGGGGAGACTGGCCAGATCTCAGTCCCGGCAATTAAATTCAAGGGGGAGAAGAGCCCTGGGAAATCTTCCCAGTGGGAGTACGTACCAGTAAATGTGAAAGGCCAACATGGGTGGCTGGGTTTCTAGCTGGAGATTAGGGTTCAGTTCCCTACTCTGACAAAAACTCTGGGGCAAGAGGTGTGGCTTCTGGACCAGGCTTATGCCCCAATGATTCAATTTTTTGTTTCCAAGTTAAGCACTACTTGCACCATTAGCCAAAACTCTCCAATTCCAAGAAAATTCATTCAGGACCCACATGGTTTGCAGAGATACTTACTTTTCCTTAAATATGGGTAGGCAGAGTTAACTATGGCCGTCTTGCACATGAGACAGGAGGGTGGGGGGAACTACTGTGAGTTAAAACCATGTTGGGGGAATCACCAAAATTCTGCTCATGTTCACAGGGTTTTTTCATGTGATTAGCCCATTTCTGCCATGATATCTGCGACGGGAGACAGGGCTGAAAATCTAGCTCTTACTCCCATCACAGAAATCATGGCAGAAATGGACTAAACGTCACTGCACATGAGCAGAACTTCATGTGATTCCCTCTGATGTGATTTTGGCTCACAGCAGTTCTTCCTCTCCTGTCTTGTGTGCAAGCAGCCTATATTGGCCATTAAAAGATGCAGATATTTATGTCACTAATAAATACTTTCTAAAATGGATGCTCCATTCCCAGCATCCTGTGCTGCCAATTGCAAGGGTCTTGGATCGTTTTGTGGTGAACCATAAGCTTCTCTTTGTGTTGTGCTACATGAACAAATGAGGAAGAATTTAGAATTTTCACCCTTGCTGCTGAGAATAGTTATTTTTTCTCATTTTGTTTCACAGCTTATGAAACTCTTAAAGTTCCTGTGTAGATTTGTCATGTAGATTTTATTATTAAATGAGAACATTCACTAGAGGACCTTCATTGTAGTGTCAATTTAAACAAAAATCGGGAGACAATAAGCAAAGTTATAAACATAAAACATAATGCAAAATCAGCACCACAAAAATGGTTGCTTCAGTACTTCTAAGAATCTAAAATTGAACATTACAAGCAATGACTTGGATATGCTGTAGAAACTACAATGATGAGCTAAGTTTGCCACTTTTCTACTGAACACTTCCCTATTTAGGTTCTATAATCATACTGAAAAGGCCATTTCTGTTCAGCAAAACAAGCTGCCTTATCTAAGGCAGGTCTCTACTTGAGCTGGGTAAATAATATTTTTTACAGATTCACTATGGAAGTCTCATGACCTAAAATCCCAGACATGCTGTGAAATTACACTGCAGCTGTTCTTGGTGGCATTATATAAGCCAGGGCAAACAGAAGCACAGTGCCGATGATCAAGGCTGACTTTTATCAGTGTGTTGATTGACTGGCCCTCAGTTACGGCTCTCCTGACACACTCCCCTCTTGCGAGCATTTCGGGCTTCAGACACCACCGCCGCCCGCATGGCCGCCCCCCTGCGTCTCCCGCATCCCCCCGGGATACGCCGCCAGACCTACCCAGCCCCAGAAGATGTGGCCGAACAAGACGCACCCAGCATGTCAACAGGGAATTCCCCGCAGAAGCAACCACTTCTGGCAACCGACCTAGCGCCGACGCCGCTGCAGGCGCAGGGGGCGGGGCCCGGCCCGGTGCATCGCTCCCAGCGCCTCCTAGCACACAAGTTGGGTGGAGCCTGCCTTACAAATGCCGGCACCACCTGGATAGCGGTGCCGGTGATCTGAAACTGGCCCCTGGTGCGAAAGCTGACGAGCGTCTTCATACCCTCGAGCCTGACTCCCTATACGTTTTCCTGTTGCCTTCCCCGAGTGACTGAGCTGAAACAAGATTGCCTGTGGTCGTGGTGAGTGTTCCTTCATGTTCCCGTGGAGAGCCTGAGTGAGTGAGTACCTGCGTGAGTGAAGTAGTCTGGAGCCCCTCCCCTTCCCCCTGGGGGTGTCCTTCCCCATAGAGTGAAAGAGAGTCCTGCCTTCCCCAACCCTCCGGGGCCCTTAGTCCTCCCCCCTCTCCTCACCTCATCCTGACATGACCCTTCCCCCCTTGTGAGTGCACGCCGAACGTACGAGTGGTTGAACGGTGGGCAGGGTGCCCCAGTCCTCATTCCTCGGTGCCCTATGATGATAGGGGCCTACGTTCCAGGTGCGAAAGCCCAAGGAACAGCCCAAACACTATCCTGACGGGCATACTACAGCGCTCCCTTGTGCCGAGGAAGTGGGGGCAGGTCCACCCGTGCCGCACACCACTCTTTGAGAGTGCCCCAATCCGCCCTCGACCTCTACCCCTACCAGACCTCCCCGCCCCCCATCCCACTGACACCTCTATGAATGCCCTGGTGGAGGATACTTCCATTGAGCAGCACTGCTAGGAACGCCCTGGTTGCAGGAGGCTTCTATTGATCATCACTGCTATGAATGGCCTGGTGGCAGAGGCTTCCATTAACTGCTAATAATGGCCTGGCTGCAGAGGCTTCCTCCATTGACCAGAACTGAGACAGTACTGTCCCTTTACCAGGCTTGCTATCGGTGAAATCAAGCTGCAGCTGTTCCCCTTATTTAAGCCGGGGCAAACAGAAGCTCAGTGATGGTGATCAAAGCTGACTTGCTCAGTGTGTAGATTGACTGGCCCTCCCTCTGTGCTTTCTTGCAGTCACCTTGTGAAAGCTCTATGTGTTGTCAGTTAAGTACCTTGTGATACACTGGCCATATTTGCTGTGTGCTTAGATCATTCTCCTTTTGTAGTTATGTTGGGGTAAGCCAATTTCCCAAGCAGGTGCCCTGGTGGGAGCAGTGAACACCCCTGAGATCCCCTGACCCCTCCCCCAGGGAACTCCCTTGGAAAGCACTCCATCCAGCCCACATTGCAAAGCGCTGAGCTGAGACAAGAGATCCGCTCTCATCCTGGCTCAGCGCTTTGCAATGGGGGATGGTCTGGGTGCTTCCCAAGGGGGTTCCCTGGTGGAGGCAGTGAAACATCCCTGGGATCCACCCACTGACCTCCCCCACCACCTTGGAAAACACTCAGACCAGCCCCCATTCCAAAGTACTGAGAAGGGGTGAGACAGAAGTGGATCTCTTACCCTGGTTCACTGCTTTGCAAGCCACGTCCCTCTGCCTACCAGTATTGGGGTGCAAAGTGGTTTGGCTGGGGGCTTGCTGAGGGGGTGCCTGGTGGGGGGATGTCCCCCAGGCCCTCTGCCGGGGCAACCCTTTGACAAGCCCACATCCAACTGCCTTTGCATCTGGCTGCTGCCAGACAGAGAGATCAGCATGGATCTTCCTCCCTTCTCTATCTGGATGGTGTCGCACCTGTGCATGGCTTTGCACTGCAGCAAAGGGGCTTGGGCACTTCAGAAGGTGCTTCCTTGACAGCAGGAATGTAGGGCAGCACTTCAGGAATCCGGCTGCCCTCCCACCCACCCACCCACCCATCACCAAAGGGCTCCAAATCTGGTGAGAACTTGAACCAGGTTTCAAGATCTCCAGATTGAGATCTTTAGCCTGTTTCTCGTTCTCCTGAGATTTCCCACAAGAATTTGTTTTCATTCTCGCTTCAGCCCTACATGGCCCAGCTGCTTCAGGCTTAAAGTCATTTACCTGGAGGTGGCGCTAGTATGGGAGGAGCCAGGAGTGCAGCAGGAGGAGGCCATGGGGCAGGATAACCCTGACAGCAGGGCCCCCGTCATCCTCAGCCCTGGAGAGGTTCCTACCACTCAGTGTGCTGATCCTGAGTGTCTCCCTGCTGTCCTAGAGGGGGCACCCAGCAGGCATCCCCATATTTTCATTCCACCCCC
>QEPC01015142.1:1899157-1915939 GCA_003113815.1 Sphenodon punctatus | reverse complement strand
CCTACCAGTATTGGGGTGCAAAGTGGTTTGGCTGGGGGCTTGCTGAGGGGGTGCCTGGTGGGGGGATGTCCCCCAGGCCCTCTGCCGGGGCAACCCTTTGACAAGCCCACATCCAACTGCCTTTGCATCTGGCTGCTGCCAGACAGAGAGATCAGCATGGATCTTCCTCCCTTCTCTATCTGGATGGTGTCGCACCTGTGCATGGCTTTGCACTGCAGCAAAGGGGCTTGGGCACTTCAGAAGGTGCTTCCTTGACAGCAGGAATGTAGGGCAGCACTTCAGGAATCCGGCTGCCCTCCCACCCACCCACCCACCCATCACCAAAGGGCTCCAAATCTGGTGAGAACTTGAACCAGGTTTCAAGATCTCCAGATTGAGATCTTTAGCCTGTTTCTCGTTCTCCTGAGATTTCCCACAATAATTTTTTTTTCATTCTCGCTTCAGCCCTACATGGCCCAGCTGCTTCAGGCTCAAAGTAATTTACCTGGAGGTGGCGCTAGTATGGGAGGAGCCAGGAGTGCAGCAGGAGGAGGCCATGGGGCAGGATAACCCTGACAGCAGGGCCCCCGGCATCCTCAGCCCTGGAGAGGTTCCTACCACTCAGTGTGCTGACCCTGAGTGTCTCCCTGCTGTCCTAGAGGAGGCACCCAGCAGGCATCCCCATATTTTCATTCCACCCCCACCCCCCACACTGTATATATTCTGCTATGTTTAATTTTGCATAGTGGTTATAGTGGTCATCATTGTACTGCACTAGCAGGATTTTGTTTTGCATTGCATTATATTAAAAACGTGAAAATTTCATAATAAAAAAACCTCCAGTTACAATAATAAAGGCTCTTGCAAACTCAATCCAGCTATAAAAAGCATGGTTTGGATGAGGACTGAGGAGCAGGGAAGGACTGTGGGAGAGCAGGAGCTCGGGTGTCAATTGGGAGGCAGCGTCAGAGCTAGGGGGGAATCAGGGACTGCGGGTGGTGACTGGGGGCAGCTGCAGAGCTTCAGGAAGGTCAGGGCTATAGGAGCAGATGCTGGAAATGGGGATTGAGGGACAGCAGCAGAACTGGGGTGGATGTTCAGGGCTGTGGGAGCAGGGACTGCCGGTGGGGACTGAGAGGCAGCAGGAGACCTGGGAGGCAGCTAGGCTGTTGCACCAGCGTGAGCAGGATGACTGGGGAGCTAGGGTTTTGCAGGGTACTCTTGCTGGTGCAACAGCCTAGCTGCCTCCCAGCTCTTGCACTGCCCCTCAATCCTCATCCGCAGCCCCTGCTCTCCCAACCCCAGGCTACCCCCAGCACTGCTGCTGCCCTCACTGCCACCGTTCCCCAGCTTCAGTGTTTCCCCCAACCTAGAGAGGAAGAAGATTCAGTACTCTTTATTGTATCTGGCAATTTCTGCTATTACAATTAACGGGTTAATAATATATTATAACATAGCCCCAAAACATTTAAACTAAAAACACAGTACCAGCTATCTTTCAGCCTAGGAAGAAGATTGGGACTGAAAGACCAATGCAAAGTGTGGGTGCATGGAGCCTAATTTGGAATCAAGCACCATACGTGAGACTGTACAATGTTTTTTCTGCTTACATGGCTCACAAGTTAAGGCAGGAACCTTAACTTGCAATTTTGATGCCTTGTTATAGCATGATTGAATTTGCAAGAGCTTTAACTATGATTGTAAACCAGAGGTTTTTTGATTATGGAATTCACATTTGTTCTTTTTCAGTTACCAACTAATGTAAATATCAATAATGTAATCCAAACTAATGAATCTTTTGTTTTAAAGTTTCAACCTATGTAATTATAATCAGACCTTCCATTCCCACTTTCAGTGTCTACTGGGCTGCTGGTTTGTTTAAATGGAGACTGTTTTACCCGGTGTAATCCCAGGGAAGTTAGTGTTGTGGCTGATGATTCTTGGAGCAATATTCAGAATTCTCTCTTTCTTAGTAATGACCTTGAATTTTATTAAGTACCTCAGGGGTTCCTAACAAGGATAGAGCTGCTCCAAGTTTGTTAATTGAAAGAAAGAAATATGCTAGTGTGGATACAAATTAGTTTAAAGTCAATTCAATTAGAAGTGCATCTGTTTCAAAGCTGCTTAAGAAAGGGTGTTTATTTTCAAATCATTTTAAAGTCAGCCTTATGGAATTCTTTTGGCGCTTTTGTTTAACACTTTGTGCAGATCTAATACATTTAGCAAATTTAATATTAGTTGAACAACAGCCTGGGGAATTTCAGTGTTTTGCATTAGGTGGGGAATGTATTCATTTCTAATTTCTTTGTGGCTTCCCGCCCTCCCCTGGAATGCACTCTCTATATCAATCTACTAAGCCATCCTTCTCTCTTTATTCTACTATGTCCTAAAGTCTCATTCCTTCTTTGACACACCGAGGGGTTCTACAAGTGGAAAAATAACACTGTTAACTATTGTCTCCTCTAACCTTCCTGTTGTACTCTTTTCTGCTGGTGTATCTGAGTAACTTTTTTGTAATTACAGTTGCCTCCTAAATTAGAACCTCATGCTGGCATACAGTATTCAACATTTGATGCTGTCATGGATATCTAGTATAACCGTTTTTGACATAGTAGTTGGGAGAACTATGAATTAGGGGTGTTTTTAAATGAGCAGTGCTTGAGGAGAGGTCCATGGCGGCTGAGTGGCACGGCTGCAGAGCACCCACACACATGGAGTGAGTGGAGAGAGATTCTAACGGGTGGTTCCCAGAGTGGCCACCACGCCACTACACATTCCTGCCACCACAGACCGGCCCTGCAAGCAACTCAAATGGGCAGCCATTCCCCCTCCTGGCAACATTCCCCACCCCATGTCCTGCCCCACTGCTCGCCCTCTGACATGATACACAGCTACAGACACCATGGAAACAAGGAGCCACAGCAGCCAGTAACCCCTTCCTACCCAGGAGCTGGTGCAACTGCTGGTAATCCAGGGCAACAATGGTGGTGCATAAACTGCTGTCCGAGCTGCTGTCCTTCATGGCTTTGGCTCTTCTCTCAAACATTGCGTGGGACGTTTGTTGTGCTTTGAGCCACCATCATGTTGTATTTTGCACACATTTCTTATAAGAGCTTACGGTAGGGCTGTTGGCGGGACCAGAGAAGCAGCCGGCTGTGGACCTGTCTAATGGCATGGGTGGACACCCCAGTTCATATGGACAAGGGATGCGTGGGAGCCTGACCGCACACATTGCTTGCCCTACACAGCACACTCCAGATTTTTTGGTAGTGCCCAATGAGTGAGTGCTGCGTGGCTCATAGGAGTGCGCATTCCCTTGCACCACTTTCAAATGAGAAGTTGGATGCGTAGTTAATGGGTGGCCATGTGCGGTAGCATCTTGTTTAAAAAACCCTCTGTCCCTTAAAGTTTTCCATTGTGTAAACAGTCGGATAAGACCTTCCACAAGACCTTTTGCTCCAGTAAAGCCAGTTGAGTGGATCTACCATGCCAGCAAGAAGAATGGTTGAGCAAGCAGGCTGATTTCACAGACTCCAGACACTTTGGAAGCCAGCTGAATAGCGCCATTTTTATTGAATTAATTCTCTGTGGAAACCCCATAAGGAGTTCTGGACAGAAATGATCCTGCTTTTAAGGCTCTCTTGGCATAGCTGCTTTATCACTTAAGAATTTTTGCAAAGCAATATTTATGCACTGAAATATCTGAACATCATGACCTCAGCATTTACAACTCCAAGTGGGTAACAAAGCGCACATTGACTGTCAAAGAAAATTGCCCTAATCCTTCCTTTGATTGTGAAATATTGCTTAGTCCCAAAAAGTGTTTCCCCTTGGGTAATGTTCCACTACTCTTGCCCCCAGAGTCTGTTGCTATTTATGTACAGTATCTTGGGAAGGGGTTATCAGCTTGTCGCTGGAGGCAAGTTAGAGCAAGCTGACCTTTCATTTCTAGTCTTTTCAGGTTCAGAGGTCTAATAAGAAATCCCTCCATAGTTGCATTGGGAAGAAATACAACGGATCTCTCTAGTTCTACATTATATAGAGTTATATTATATTCATATTCTTTTGCACTTTCTAATGCCAGCCATTATATTTTTTCCGCTTATTATATAAATAGGTCTTTCACCAGACCTCATGCTTTTAAATCCTACCCATAACTCTAGCCCACGTTTCCTCTGCAGATGGACTGATAACCTCTGTTGAGATTGAATTACCTAGAGAGTGTCATAGTCCTCTTTTCCCCACACTCCCCTTCAAAAGTTCTGTATTCCATAGGAAAGTATAATGGAGCTCTTTGGAGATCTGCCAATATTCGGTCTGCAAAATTCTATCACTGACACATTTATTTTATTTTCAACAATTTATTGTAAATCGTTGTGAATGTTGACCTCTTGTCTTGGTGAAAGGTTAATAGCAGGATATCACAAGGCACCATTTTTGGACCCCCCCTCTCATTTATAAGAATTGAGCCCATGCAAAATCTGAAGAACTTGAAATCTATTGATAACACAAAAGCCTGCCACTAAACAAATAATATGGGAAATGGCGCCTCATATAAATAGATTTGGGTCAGTCAGTGGCTAAAATACAGTTCTAGTTCAGAAGGTTACAAACCCAAGTTAGTGACCATTTTTACTTGGACAGTCATGAGTCATGAAATTTCAGGGAAGAGTTACAATAAGGAAATATTGGGTGAAACCAGACACGACGCTAACTCCGCATTAGGACCGTTTTAACGTTACTTATGCATGTTGCAGGACTGCATAGGGCACCAATACAGCCCTGCAACATGCATAAGTAATTTTAAAGCGGATGTCTGTTTTCACCCATTGTGGAGGAATTATTGTAGCTGATTATTGTCTGGCTACTGCTTTAAAAATGAATTGCAGTACTGGTTGGTACAAAGAAAAAAGGAAAAAAAAGGGTAAATGCAAGTGGTAATATTTCTTTTACTAGACATCGATTCTACAAATCTAGCTTACAGACTCAGAAAAGAAAAGTTTTCCTGATGTGGCTTCAGCATTTGCTCTGCCCCTTCTCACCTGACCTTTAAATCTCTCCTAAAAGCCACCCTGAGCTGCTTTGGCAGGAGGGGTGGGGTATAAATTATGTTAAATAAAATAAAAACCCCACCCATTCTTCCAGGCTTTCCCTAACCCTCATTCCCATGGACTGGTCAGATGTTCTTTCTACTCACCTGTCAATCAGGGTTTCCTTCTCCCTTGCAACTAAGCTAAACATGTGCACCTGTGACTTCTCAACTTCCTGAATATTTCTCTGTCTCTCCATATGTTCCTCTTCTCCCTTCCTCTTTTAAATTGTAAGTTTCCGGGGCCAGCAGCTTTCTCTAATTAATTAATAATTGTACAGTGCCACATACATTACTGGTGTTATACAAACGCCTCATAATAATTTGCCTTCTTTAAAATGACGTAGGGTCATAACAGAAGTGACAGCGGAGTGCCGCCGTCATGACCCAACCCGGGTCGAGAACATGCCACCAACATGGTCCCAACTGGGTTGGACTGGCCAACATATGTACCAGCAGCCGAGCCTCTGGGGAGAGAGACAAATGTGCAGCCACCCTGCTCCTGCATAGCGTCTTGACCCCCACCAGGACAGGCAGCCATGCTGGCTGGACATGGCGGACCTGATCCGGGCTGGGTCACAGAGGGCTACAGCAGACAAGATAACCTGCTGTGGCCCAGTCGGGTGGACTGTAGCCCGGGCTGTGATCCTGTAGGTTTCTGGGATCACAGTCCAGGCTTGCTGCTGACTTGCTTGGGCGCAATCCTGGTACAAAATCTGCCAGTGCGCCAACAAACATGCTGGTGGCTCGTGGGCCAAAGCAGGCCACTTTCAACACCCTTAATTGCATAGGCCAAGGAAGCAGTCAACATAATGCCACTCTGGGATCAGAGTTTCATACTCGCTACAGTCTTTTGTTCTTTGGTGTGTAGGCCCCCTACATATCTCAGCAGAAACCGGTGCAAGCTACTGCTGAGAGAAGCATTGGTGAGGCGCTGGAGAAGTGTTGATGTGGTGATTTCCATTTATTTTTTTGTTAGTTGGGCTGCCATGCAGATAGAGGGTAAGAAAAAGGGTTGCCATTAAAAACTCAGGCCTAGCCCAGTCTAACCTGAAACCCTATCAATACAATATCTGCTGTAGCAGTGTTGGTTAGCACTTGAAATCTTATTGGAAACATTTCTATTGAAAGGAACTGAAAAAACAAGAATTCCACAAAAACGTGCTTGGAAAGTGGTCTCCATTTTCTGGTCAGCCTAGCCCGTCATGCATTCAAAAGGGGAGTAAAATACCCCAAAGGGGGAAGAGAGGAGACCACCCTCCCTGCCCATCAAGTAGCAGAACATGCTAGGTGTGCATTATGCCAGATTATGCTGTATTCTCTAAACGACAGTGGAAACAGGGGCGCTGTCTTAGCTTTCTTGCAAACTGAGAGAGACATTTAATTCCTTGAAGCTGATTTGCTTCTGGGGCTTCCAGTAACAATTTGATTTGTGCAACTGCAACATAGGGTGAAAACAGACATGGGATATTTTCAGACGTGACGAGATCACAGTGAACCACGGTCAATACCCACGTGGGGCCAAAGCGCCCTGAACGTCTGTTAGGCGGCCACCAGTTGTTCACCACGGTCGATTCCCACTTGGGGTCAATTTCAACCACGCCGGACAAGCACCACAAGCGTGGTCAAAGAGATCCCCGGCGGGAACCAACAGAAAGTAACATCTGGCTGGGAACCATGGCCCGGAATTCCCGGTGGGATTCCGGGCCATGGTCAAATCGGGCAGGCGCTGCGGCCACATGGCCGCAGCATCCGCCCATCTCCCCAGGGGGCGGGGGAGCGTGGGGGGGGCGAGGCTGACCAGCCACACGTTGCGCCGCGCAGCCCCTCCCCCTCCCCGATTCCCCGCCGGGATCAGCTGGCACGTCTGTTGGACGTGCCGGAGCGATCCCAGCGGGGAATCATTTGGGTGATTCTGGGATGGGGCGAATGCCGCCCCGTCTCGTCTCAAATCACCCATGATGCTAACCACCCTTTAACCACCCTTGGTGGTTATTTATGCATTTTGCAGGACTGTATTGGTGCCCTATGCAGCCCTGAAACATGCATAAATGACCACCAAGGGTGGTTAAAGCGTGGTTAGTGTCATGTCTGTTTTCACCCATAGGGTACTTTTATTAAAGGTACCATTTGAATATTTAGTGATTTCAGAAAGTCCTTTCATTAGCCAGATTGTGGTCCTGATTTTTAAAGGATTTAAAATCTTTTTTAAATGACCTCCGGGGCGGGGGGGCGAGTTTTAAAATTCATACAAGTTCTGAGGGCTGCATAGAAGTTGGTGTAGGGTGCTCTCAGGAAGAGGAGGGCCCAGTGGATCTTGTTTACCCTGTCTTCATGTGCATGCCCTCATCTCTGCTCACTTACCCCCGAGCTCACTTTTTCAGTGCTAGGGGAAGTAGGCCATGGATCCAGGGGCCAGAGCTAGGAGAACTGGAAAGGAGTCTAACCAAAAATCAGCTGCAGGTCACAGTTGTCCCCTGGACCTGAGACTCCCCATCCCTGATCTACACTGTATAGTATGCAGGAGGAGGAAAGGTATTTGAAACTGTTGGACATTCAGACTGTAGAAAGGCCCTGTGCAGAGCACATCTACTCGGGTGAATGGGAAGCACAGATCAAAGATGAGAGGAGAATCCTAAAGAGATAGGACAAACAGCCATTTCCAGGACCACTTGGCTGTGCTGGTGTCCATTGCTAGTGAGGAAACCCCCACATAAAGTGTCACATTAAACTAACAGAACACTGGCTCTGTCACTAAATGAAGCAAATCCAACACTATAGAAACATCGAATGGGTCAGAAGAAAAACACTGAGAGGGGAAAGTGAAGATATTGAAAAATGTCAAGTCCAAAGGCAAAGCCAAGATGACACAGAGCTGTTTAAATGTCTGTTTCCATCACCATATTCCTGACTGTCCATGAATCGTTGGATACAATGACTGATTCTGGCGGCTGAGGAGAATCTGTTCAGTGCACAGTGTCATGGCAGCCATCCGCAAAAAGCTCTTTATTTTTAGATCACCTGGTTGCTCGCGCTTGCAATTTTATAACAAACACCATGATTTAAAGGTTAATTAAAACCTTACCTTACTTGAGTCTTGATGTGAGAATCCCAGTTTTCATTTATAATAAATTAAGCTTCTATCTAGTTCTTATGCTGGTGGTGATGGCCCTGTAAATATGACGGCTGTGTGCCGAAAAGCTCAACACTCAAAATAGAAAACAAACCTACATTTAACTGTTTTTTAAAAACCACACATTTGGGGGGCTCTGACTTATGATTTTTGAACACTTGGTTTGGGCAAGCCTGAAATGATATTTCACAAAAACACTAGAACAAGTGTTAGAAGTATAGAGAGAAACCAGTTTGTGGTAAAAAAACAACACTAAAGCATGCATGGGCCATGTATATCATGTCAAATTGGTTTAAAACTGGAGTGCAGTATCTAGCTCATGTGTGCTCTCATTTCACACAGGTTACAAAATTACTGTCAACTTCCAAACAGGTTTAACCCCACCCCTCAAAAAACCCAACCTTCAGTACTGCTCTCTTTTTAGCATGTGTCTTTAATATTGTACAATTTAATGTTGACTCTTCAAGATTAATTATTTGAATCGGCTTTAGCCACTGCTAGTTGTAACCCATAAGTACAGCTCTCCTTGTTAAGTAGTAAGCAGTATCAAGAAATGCATCGTTGCATAGATTGCTTTTTGTCTGCAAGCGTGAGTATTACAAACCTGTTGTAGCAAATATTCAGAGAATATTGAACAAATAATATTTGTTCCATTTTTGCTGCCCTGTAGAACAGTTCTTATATAATTTCCCACCAGAACACTTATAGACGGTTCTGAAAATGGTATGAAATTAGCAGAGAGAACAAAAGATGATGCGGTATTGCTTTGTCTAAGCTGTCGTTCCTAAATTTGTGTTTTAGGTTACATTGAAGAGGCTTGTGCAGTGCCCTGCCCATTCGATTGCAAATTAAGTGATTGGTCTGCTTGGGCCCCTTGCACTGCTTCTTGTGGGACAGGAGTGAAAATTCGCTCCAAGTGGCTCAAAGAAAAGCCGTACAATGGAGGACGCCCTTGCCCGAAGCTGGATCTCAAGAATCAGGTGAGGTGTATTAAGTAGCCAATAAAATGTTGTCAGAGTATATTTGCTATGTTCATATATTCTGTCCTCTAGTATTTTCTACCAAGTAATCTATAACCAGAATTCCCCTAGAATAGCAAAGAAGTAGCTCATCAATTTAATTTCTTCCATGCAGTTCTAATCAAAATTCTTCTGTGCCCTAAGTAGTGAGCGTGATTTAATATTTTGATCTTAATTGAAACAATCAGCGAAGATCACATTGTTCAAAAATATTTTAAAAAGTAAAGTTTCTACTAATTCCATCTTACTACTTAGCATTCTGCAAACTATTGGTATTTTTAATAAGTTACTATTTTACAATTACAAGATAATTTTCAAGCGCATTCCCTATTAGGAATGGATGTGAACATAAAATGAACCTATTTCAAATGGGAAAATTAGGAGTTGAGCATTTCTTCAGATGATTTGTTAATTTAATACAATGAAAGGAGAATTTCTATTAAAACTGACATTAGATTATATAGCTTTTGCTGTCTAATGATTTTAAAGAGAATTATATCAAAATCATGGTGTATTAGTATAAATTCATACTTTGCCCTGACAGTTAAGTTTACTCCACCTCATCTCTGAAGGCTTCCATATAACTAAGGGTGAAAACAGACATGACGCTAACTCCATTTTAACACCATAGCATTTATGCATGTTGCAGGGCTGTATTGGTGCTCTATGCAGCCTGCAACATGCATAAGAAATGTTAAAGTGGAGTTAGTGTTATGTCTGTTTTTACCATAAGAAGGCAAGATTAACAAATACCTTTGTTTCAAGGTGCTCTTACTGTCCTCTGGTAGGCTATAATTGTGTCATCTTGTGCAGTACTTGAAATAATTTCCTGGTGTTTCACAAACACAAGTCCGATATGTTCCGCTTTAATTCAGAACTTGCGTCATCTGAGCACCAAAAAGCAGAACTTCATGGTATACCTCTGCACAAGCTGAGTTGTCTAGCTGATAGGGGCATGGTCCCTCTCTAGAAGTGAATATCCAGTGGACCCCGGTCCAAATCAATGTGGATGGAAAGTAGTGAGCCATGTGTATTATTCTTTTCACAACCTAAACTAGTTTCTCTAGGTTAATTTTCCTTGTGCTCGAGTTCCTAAATTACTGACAATTGTGTCCTACCAGCAGGAGCGATGCTAGAATAATTAGTGGCCGGGGGGGAGGGGAGCGGAAAGGTGACAAAGGGTTTTTCTATGCATAGTATGAAGCTATTCTGCGTTTCCAATATGTGGGCTAGTGGAAGAGGTTGCACGAAATATTTGAGGGGGATGGAATCCCCACTTCCTCTTCAGACATTCCCTGCCCACCAGCCACTTCATAATTTCTCCATGCAAATAAACAGATATGGAAATAGTTCATTCTTTGTATGTAGGTTAAAAATTTGGCCTTTAAAGATTAGAGATTTACTTTGTTTTCATGGTAAATCCGAACTACTGGATTTCACTCTCTTTTTTTTTTTTTTGTTCTCCTCTGGAGATCATCTTATCATGGAACAAACTTTAAACAAGTTCCAGTAGCTCCCATTGGAGTCAGCTTGACCAAATGATGTAGTCTGTGTCTCAGTTCCCAAGAAACCCTTGCTAAATAATCTCAACAAACAAGTAGTGAGTGTAAATTTCTCTAGTAATGAGGCAACACATCTGGGAAGTGCTGTGAAATTCCACAGTTACTCTAAACATGTTCACCTCATCCTGAATTTAGTTCACCTCATGCTACTGCATAACATGCTGAAACTTGCATTGATTAAAGATGCAATATACTGAAATGTTCGTGGGGTAAGTAATAGGGTCATAGAAAAAAATACACATTAAATCATTCTGTTGAAACTTCACTTTTTTCATAAATAGCTATTTACATATTGTTATGTAACGAAGACTAATACTATTTCCCCCATTATAGAGACTGGTAGAAGACACATGTAGTTGTCAAAATAATCATCCTTTATTTATCATTTCTGCCATTCTTTGAGTTTGCTCTGTGACAATTCAGTCTCCCACAGAAACATTTAGACATAGTTTTAGAACTAGGCCATAGTGTTGTTTTGTTCAGGTTCTGTAATGGGTTATAGTTTCTATAGCTGAAGGAAATACTCCATATTCAAATTGCTATAACTTTGGCACACCCTCTGTCTGCATAGGACCAGTTTTGAAAGCCTTGATTCCTCTCAGTCCTAATGTTATTCATACTACATCCTCTTCCCTCCATCTAGGTTTTAACCTTTTAAACATTTTCATTGCTTTTTGCGCATACATAAGCAACAGCCTAAGAGAAACCTACCCCAAGGAACTCTAATAAACAAAAGCAGCAACGTACAGAATGGCCGATGATTTCCCTCCTAGATCAGGCACATCACCAGACAAGTAAAATGAAGTCCCGCCATAAATCATACACCAACAATAATCTCCTTCGCTAATGGAAAGATAGTGAGGTACAGACATGGGTGAATGTAGACTAAAGTGAAAATAAACTCCATTGTTGTAAACACTCCTTCAGTTTTAGGGCGTGCAGCTAGACTGCCAAACAGCTGGTATGGGGTGCCTGGAGGAGCGGCGGGTAAGTGTGCTCCTTCAGGCCCCCCATCAGCTGTTTAACACTTGCACCCAGTCTGCCAAACAGCTAATTGGGGGGGGCCTGGAGGACTGCCCTCACAAACAGCTGATCAGGGGCACTCCTTCAGGCCCCACATCAGCTGTTTGGCATGCGCACCCAGCCTGCCAAACAGCAGACCTGGAGGAGCACTCTCACCTGACGTGCATGCACTTGCCAAATAGCTGATGGGGAGCCCAAAGGAGCACCCTTATCTGACCCGGTTGCACACACCAAACACCTGATTTGGGGGCTTGGCGAAGCACCCTTACCCAGCCTGGGTGAGGATCAGGCACTCTTTCAGGTCCCTCCAATCCTCCTAGACAGCAGGGGTCCGGGAGTCCTGTCCTGTGTAGACAGCTCCTCGGCAGACCCATGTCATGGAGGGACTTGTAATGGCAGCCTCCGCCACCTGGATTCCCAGGGAGGGTGCTGCTCATTTGAACTGCCCTCCCCGATGACTCAAGGAGTGGCGGCTACAGTGGCCCACTCCCGGGCGGCCAGGGGATCCGGGCAGCTCACCCACGTCTTGTTTGTTTTCACCCAAGAAGAGATAGGAAAGGTTGGGGTACCTTTCCTCAAGGCCCAGGAGGCCTGAGAACTAAAGTTCAATTAGCTTAATTGAAAGACTCCTATTGACTTCTCAATACTTTGAAACAGGCACAAAGGGTTGTCAGAATTGTATCAAATACACTGGGATAGCAGGCACATCAACATGATGGCATTAGGTCAATGCACCAGCAGGGATGGAAATAGCTAGTCCAGAAATGTATTTTTTCCCAATGATGGAATATGGTACCATGTTGGATTTTTTTACAAAGCAATCTTGTCTTGATTTAAAGACTTCAGGTGCTGGGAAATCTACCAAATCCACTGGCAATCTCCCCCATGATTAATTACCTTGAAAGCATTTTTAACATATTTCCAGTTGGAATTGTTTTACCTTTCCCTACTAGCTCCTTGGATTTTGCTTGAAACGCCCTTTCCTGCCAGTTTAAAGAGACCTGTCATATCAACTATCTGAAAATTAAGGTCTACAGAATGCACCTCTTGAAAGCCCCACATCTGCAGCCACCGCTGCTGAAGAGAATGGACGGCACATCACTTCTGGTAGCGCAAGGAGCGAGTAAACACTCCCCACGTGGCTTTCCTCTTGAATATGGGGCTCCAGAGGTGCTTCAAGCGCCTTGTGTAAAAGTGGTCTCAGAGCCTTAAAAATAGCACCCCGTACTTCGTGGTAGGAGATCTTTGTGTTTGCTATAGGACCTAACCCTCTGCGTGCTCTGCGGTTGTTGAGTGGTTATATATCAGGATTCTTTCCTGTAATAAACTGCCTTTCTAATTGGTGTAATAAACAGGTTCAGAATTTATATAGTTTTGTTTTATTTTCTACTATAACTTTGAATAAATGAGGGGGAAATCCTTCAGGGCTGCTAATATGAAGTATTCCAATCTGATCACTTGCTTAACGCAGCTATTCCCTTCTGTTGCTCAGGAATGTTTGTACAAAATTAGTAGATTAACTGTGCATTTTTATATTTTAAAAATGCACATGAAGTATTATAGTATAAAGCCCTGCAACATATTGGATCACTTTAGTGCTTGGATTCTTAAGTGATGGAAATTGTTCAGGAACTAATACTAAATACCATCTACCATACCTTTAATACTGAACGGGCCCAGCATGAAAAGCACACGGCTCTTACCTAAGCATAACATTGCCTCCAAACAGCTTATTGGATTATGGGGTCAGTAGGCAGATGTTCTCCACTGTGTGGTTCATGCTAAAAGATGAATTACATTTAGATTTTCCCATTTTTGCCCTTATTTAAATACACTTACACAGTGTGCTGTTGCTAAGCTATTTAGTATGTACTTCTATATGATGGAAGGTTAAGTATGAGTTATAGGGCTGTATTGCTTGAATATTTTATAGATTTTCTGGATTCTTAAAAAAATGTATCTTATTTTAAGAGACTTATGAATTGCAAGGATCATCTCTTTATTGATTGCTCTTACAGTATTTGCTTGGTAGGAGCTTTTCCTTTTTAAGCAAAGGATATAGCATCAGTTTTATCTCCTGCATTCTTTAACATTTGTTTAATACTTAAGCACGTATTGTTTAATGGGACTGACAGTTTGGTGACAAAAACCCCCCACACCCTAGTTATTTTAAATTTCATTGTTCTCTGTTCTAGTGAGCATGTTATCCTCAATGACATTTTTTAGTGTTCACTCTAGAAAGGACAAGAAAGACATGACAGTATGAGAGGTACAACTATCTGACACTTCACAACAGAAAATCTTTTTCAGAAATGAATCTCAGGCGGAAAAAAAACCTATATTAAAAGAATGTTGCAGTTTCAGAGCAGGGCTCAGAAATATGAAAATGCCAACGTTAAGGTTGTTTTATCTTCTTGTCATTTTGAAAATGACAGGACCATTAGCTATTGAGTCTCTCTCTCTCTCTCTCTCATTAAAATTTATATGCCGCCCCCTCCCGCTACAAGCATCTCGAGGCGGTTAACAACATTTAAAAAACACATAACTAAAACAATTAAAATAATGTAAAACCCCCAGATTAAAATAACCCATAGCCAAACCCTCCCTAACCCAATCCAACCCCCCGCTCACTACCCATCTCCCCACCCCTACCCACTCCCTTCCCCAAAGGCCTGGACCAACAGCCAGGTCTTAAAGGCCCAGCGGAAGACCAGCAGACTCGGGGCCAGCCGAGCTTCCTCCAGGGGGGAGTTCCACAGCCGCGTTGTGGCCCCCGAGAATGCCTTCTCCATTGTGCCCCCCCCCCCAGCTAACCCGGGGGACCTCCAAGAAGGCACCCCCAACGGAGTCTCAATAGCTAATGGTCCTGTCATTTTCAAAATGACAAGAAGATAAAACAGCGTTAACGTTGTTGGACTAGGAAAAAAAATACTAAATATGAATGAAAAGATAAAAAGCTGACAAAGACAGAAGTATCAAACACATCCTTATATAGAAGAATTTGAAGAACCTTAAATAATAAGTGGTGTTATATACTCCATCTGTATAGTTCAGCTTCTCTGTCTGTCGCTAAAATTAGTAGCCAAAGGAGCCAATCCAAGGTCCACGCCCCCAGCAAAGTGCATGCCATGTGCATGCTTGGTATTTGCGTTGCTCACCCTGCGTGTGTACTGCACGCAACATGTTGTGTGTCCCACATCCGTGCTACATGCGTGCCACGTGTGTGTGCATGCACCTTGAATCAGTCCCAAAGTCCCCTTGACTTGTACAAGAGCAGCTTTTACAGTAGCTTTTTAATCTGTTAAATTTGTCTTACAAATCCTTTCTATACATTTTTAACTGTTGTTTAATTAGTATTAAAACTTAAATTATAAACAAAGTTTAAATTGCACTATATAGACTAAAATTTGATTTCCACATCTTTGATGCTGAAATTTCCCCAGACATTCTTGGGATACCGTCCTGCAGATTCAAATCCTATGAACCAAAAATGTAACCAGGATTCTATGTCTTCTCCCAGGAATGAGGCCCATAAGGAAGGAAGTATAGGGATTGCCATTATCAGAGTGAACTACATATTCATTCAGAATGAGAAGCAGTGTGATGACACTTTTTAAAATCTTTTTTTTCCTGATTACAACATGAATCAAAATCATTATTTACAGGACCTGAGAAAATATATTTTCAACTTTGCATTTAGCTGTTCACTAAGTGCTTGTGGCTAGCAAGGGCATACCTATAATAATAGGGGACAGGCAATGCACCCACAACTAGGCCCATGAGTGTGGGGGGCCCGTGCTCTCTGGTGCAGATCTATGGTATAGATTTGTGTCTTATGCTCTTAATTTTGTTCAGGTTCCAAACAACTACGAGTGGTTTGGGGGCATAACCTTTTTCTAGGATAAGTACATGGCTACATTCTCTAACTCGGCAGTTCTTTTATTAGAGGCTACGCTTGACCCTTAATGCCATTGGGCGTAACCCAGAACTTCCGCATGGTAAGCTTATGCATGCACGCACATGTGCACATACATTTCTGTGCAGTTTGCACACGCAATGGAGGGGCACGCACATGTACCGCGTGCTCCATGCACATGTCTGTAGGCTTAGAATTGGTTTCATTATCTTCTGTATACAGACATCTTTTTTTTTTTTCCCTGTATATAGTTTGATACTTCCAGACCATCTCTGAAAATCTCCATAATCAAAATGCTCACTTCATAACAGTGTTTGGGCCTTGTTGAAATCTGTTCTACTCTAAAGGAAAAGTAAAACAGAACATAATACTGCTCAACCCTTCTCAAGGGCTTTATGAGGTTTATTGTTCTCGTTATACTTGAGCATTTCTGTGCTCTTTCTCAAACATTGTATTAATATTAACGACTCTAGTAGGTCATTTATTGGCTTCTTTTGCATGTAGTACATTTGTAACATATAGTTTATCTTGATAGGCTGCTACTATGAGACCATACTGAGATGAGAGAATTAGAAGCTCCCAGTTCTGTATTTATTTAAGAAAGGTCCTCGAAACCACCTGAAACCCACTTTCAGACATGTAATGTACAGCCCTACGAGATGTTAACTCGAGTTGGGCAGCATTACCCCACATTGGGCAGCCTTACCGTACGGTGCAGTGCATCGTATTCCCAGCAGCTGCCAGATGTTCACCCTGCCTGGGCTGGGGTGGGCAGTTGGCTCTATGCCCTCCATCCTCTGAAAAAGGCCAAGGATTCAGGGCATAGAAACCTTACCCAAAGTGGGCTAAAACTGCCCAGCTCAAGGTAGCGTGCCACTGCTCGTGTGCCCGGTCCCCGTCTGACCCACCCTGTGGTGAGGTTCTTCACAGGGCTTTGTGTGGTGAGTGCTGGCACCATTTCTGTGCATCCACATCATGACTGGGAGAGGATAGTGGGTGGGGTATGACTGGACACCTGCACATGCGACTAGTGCCTCGACCTGGGATATGGCGGGACAGCC
>QEPC01015142.1:1857317-1897488 GCA_003113815.1 Sphenodon punctatus | reverse complement strand
GATGCCCCTGGAACTGCTGAGCCACTACCCGTTCAATAACCTTCCCTAAAAAGGGAAGGTTAGAGACAGGCCAGTAGCTGGCAGGGGAGTCAGCGTCAAGTGATGGTTTCTTGAGCACGGGCAGCACCACCGCCAATATCCAACATTCCTATAAGGAATATTGGGTTTCTTTTAAAATTTCTATGTAGGGTTTAGCTTTTGCATCTCCTGTAAGGTTTCCATAGAGAAGGTGTAGAAGTTTCTTTGGAATTAAAATATTTTTGTCTTATATGTAGTTTGGTGGTTTTTTTGGTTTTTTTACACTTATAGCAATAAGACTATGAAGTAGTATCTAAAAGCACCTTTTGTACCTTAGCCAAGCTTCAAAACATCCTCATTTAGTTCTCAGGAATAATTCACACTTTACAGATGGGTAAACTGCATCAGAGAATTCTTGTCTTTGACCCAAAGTTACTCAGTGCATCAGTTGAACAGGCAGTGATAGAGCTCATGAAACCTACCAGTCTTTTGCTCTGTTAACTAGATGACATTCTCTCTTTATTAAAATCACTCTGTACTCTTTAGTAAAAAGACTGCATCCAAACATTTGCTGTTGATGAAGGAATTTCCACATTTAATTCTCCGTTGGATTGAATTCCTATTCATAAAAGTGGCATCTTCATATTGGTTGACTTTTTTTAAAGCAATGTATGTTATTAGACTAAAAATATAGTAACACCATTGACGCTGCAATCCACAAACCACTTACTCTGTAGTAAATGGTTTTTGGATCGTGGCCTGGAAGTGTATGGAGATTTTCATTCTGCTTTGAAGGTTTGCTACTTCAAGAATGTCAAGTTGCTGAATAGATAAAAGTATTATAATTTCATCTCAGGAAGGGAAGTTGAATTAGTTTGGGCAGTATTTTTAAGGAAAGAAGCTTGATTTCTGCCAAATCTCTGGTGGACAGTTTGACATGTTGCAAGACCAGCATAGAGATGGCATGTCATAAATCAGCGTGACATTGGCTAACATCAAGGCTGAACTTATTCTTGCTTGTCTTTGTCCTAGGAGCAAAGGAGCACAATAGGCTGAATGCATTAGTTATGCCTCCGAAGCAAGCTGAGTCCTTCTTTTTTATATATATACTGTTCTCTGTAAAGTTCTCTCAGTGTGTTACATGGCAATGTTTTCCACTTCTTCCTGAAGCATGAACAAGTCCCACGTACTTTGAATTGCCAATATGCCATACAAGCCACTCTGATTGGCACAAAAGGAACAAAAGCTGCAGTTCATGGGGGGATGCCTTGGCTGCATCGGCATGTAGCAACTCACATTAGCGAGGCCTGGATTTCATTAAACACCCTTAAGAACTTAACTTTCCATTAGCTAAACGTATAGAAAAACTGTGTTAACGACATTGTGGCTTTCTGCAGTGTTCTGGTTTTGCAGAACTGAGGGACAGGCTGGGTGGTGACACCCTCAATGGAAATTGAGAGGGAAGACAGTTAAAATAAGATAAAGGGTATATTTGTGGGATTGTTCCTTTGTATATAGCAGCAGTGGGGACCCTTCCCTCCCAGGGGCTACTTTGAAAATTGGTACAGGCTCTGATGGTTGCCGAGATGTTGGGGGCAAGGATACTCAGGAAGAAAATGGTCGTAGAATCTCATATATCTATGTAATGGATCTGTCCCCTATCCTAGTCCTCTATCTCCTTTCATCTCTGCTCCCTTATTTTGAGCTCAGTCCTTCAGTGCTTGGAGGTAGGAACTGGATCCAGAGGTCCGAGCCAAACACTGGAAAGGGGCCAAATAAAAGTTAACCGTGAGCTGTGTGTGTTCCCCCACCTCTGAGGTATAGATATATGCTTCAATATTTGCCACGTCAGATTGGATTTATTATTCATCTAGTCTAGCTCTAGATGGACAAACTGAGAAGACAAACCAAACTTAGTCAGTTGTACAATCCTGTCCATGCATATGGAAGAGACCGAGAGGGGAGTATGATCAGTAATGCAATAGGTGGGGGAAATGAATCAATTGAGGGCAATTGCATGTACCAGAAAATATTTGTTAATGTTCAAGAAACTAAGTCGACATGTGGTAAATGACTATGAGTGATTTTAGAAAAGTGCATCCCTGTCCATCATGCATGTTTGCAGGGCTTCATAGGGAGCCCATGCAGCTTGGGTGGGGAGGCATTTGTCTAAAAACACCCTGCATCTCTTGTGGCACTGAGTGATGACCACCTCAAATTGACTGCACGGTGGCCACAACTATAATTGAAAGGCCATTAAAATTAATAACTTACCAAACAAATATATCTGAACTACCAGAGGCATCTCCTAGCCCACCTGAACAGGAAGGTTGTGGGATATTGGATACCACTGGGTGATAAATGGAGGAAAAGCTGCTATTTTAAAGCTGACTCATAACCCATCGTTTTAGCTGCTGCTGCTACACAGTGGGCAGACATTTTCTCCTAAGTTGTCTTAATCAGAGGTCTGGCAAGTTTGGGAGCTATCTGTCTATAAAAGATTTATGACCTTGTTTTAAACTTATGATGCCATCAAGCTGCTGAAAGTAGCAGATGAACTAGATTTGGAACTGAAAGGCAAAGACCTTGTGCGAGGGCATAGCTAGATGGGAATGTGCCCTGGTGCAGAAGAGAGAATGGGTCCTCTGGTGGGGCACTCCACTCCAGTGTGCGTAGGCATTCTGCATGTGCGTGAGCCCTCCTGTCCCCTCCCAGGCTCATGGACTTCGGTGTGGGTGCATCGGCTCCAGCAGGGGGTATTATAGCTACCCCCCTGGCCTTGTGCATCATGAGCCCAGAGACCAATAGTTAAACATAGAGATTTTATTGTTATAAACACATATGGCTGGAGCTGGGAGAGTTAAGAAAGTCCAGAAGGTCGAGAAAGGTCACTTAAATGGGAAAAACAAACAAAATTTATTTTAAAGTATTGGCCAGTTTTTGCCCATCTAAGGAAATAGCTGTTGTTTTATCAGAAACCGAATAAGTGTGTGTGATAATTTGTTTTTCTTTCTGCTGAGAAGTGGAGGGAGTTTTGTGAGCAGACCAAAGAAGTTTCTCTATGCACCAACACCCACCTGGTTTTTGGTGTGTATGTTTGATCATTCAGACTGGTGTAATCAATGGTGTGGCTTGGCAGTCACTACACTTTGCTCGTGGACAGTTGGTTAATGTGTATGAAATGCAGGTGCATAAGTTTAGAATAGGCGGAATGGACAGGAAGAAATAAGTAATGTTAATCCGTGCACTTCAAATTTGGGACTCTTTGTGACAAGTTGATTGCAGATTGTAATTGCAGCCTGTACTCTCATCTCTATCATTACGATTTTATCTTTTCAAGTAGATAATGATATTGGTGTCCAACGTACAGTACTAATAGTAATTAGTACTTGATAGGGAGAAACAGTGTTCATAATCTGCTTTTACAGTAACATGTTGTTGCCATTTCAGAGAGAGCGAGAGAGACTGTACAAGATCAGGGCACACTGGTACCTCAAAGGGGTTGATGGGTCAACTTTTTATTATATTTGCTCCATGCGACTTGGCCCTTTAAGGCTATGTCTCAGTTGTTGTAATAGTTGCTGAGTTGTATAAAATAACAATGTGTATGTAATTATCATTGTTATAATCCATAGTTTAATAACCCACTAACTACCCTCTACATTTGTCTTTGATTACATGCAATCTAAGTTCAGGGCCATATGGTGCTTGCTTGAGCCAAAAAGAGAATGGAAACTTCTGCACTAGACTGCTGTTAGCTTTTTATTATACATTATACCAGTTTATTAATTTCAGCCAAACATTTTATTATCCATCTTTCTTGTTTGTTTGTTTGTTTGACTGCAGAATTTCCATTCCTTGGGATCTAATCAGGAAGCTATTTGGAATATAACAGGCAAGGCTGAACCACTAGCTGAAGGTGTGATTGTAACATTCCTCTAGGTGACAGCATCCAGATTGTCAGCATTAGCCGGCTATTAGACGTAATAGCACATAACAGGTTTAGAAGTGCAAACCCAATTACAGCTTTGAGTGGTTGTCAAAAGTCTTACCCTTGTCTGAGATGTCCGGTAAATACATGGATCTGTTTTATTTCTCTGTGGTTGAAATCCCCTCTGGTGGCATGGGATCAAATAGTCATTGTACACAGCTTGTTTGAACTTGTGTGTTCTGTATTAACACAAAAGTGTTATTCTCTCCCTGGCTTCCCCCATTATGTATATCTGTGGGTTCTGCACTGTATAATGCCATGACGGACCTACAATACTTGCTTCTCTTTGGTAACTAAAAACACTGGGCCATCGTCTACCCTCATTTATTCCCATATGGTTGTGCTGAAGTTCAGGGTACAGCTGGACTTAGACTCTTATAGCACTGTGGGATTACTGGTGTTCTCACCTCACAGTTCCAGAGCCCAGATTCTCTCTCTCACTCAGGGAGCTTTCCCACAATACTTTTTGCATACGATTGACCTCCAAGAAAGAATCCAGAAGGCAAAGGTTTGTAACGTGGTAGTGTCCCCTTGAGCATTTTTGCTGGTGATCCTGCAGAGGTATGCTTTGCCTTCTGGATTCTTTCCTGGAGACAAATCATGCACGGAAGGTATCCTGGGAAAGTGCCCTCAGGGGAGTTAGCTGTGGTTATAGTACTCAGCCCTTCCATAGGCTTTCTCATTTAGCACCCTAGACAGCTTGGAATGCAAACCTTCCTGGTCTGAGGTGTTACCCCACTCACAGCCAGCCTCAGACTGCCCAGCCTTTCCCAGCTATTCTAATTTATGGTCCCAAAGGGGTGGAACTAAGAGTGATGGACAGACCTTTCTTAAAGGGGCAACACTTTCCTCATCACAAGTACATCCAACACCAGCTGTGTCTTGTTTCTAGAGCAGACATTTAGGCTTTTGAGTAGGTAAAAAAGGACTGTTTCATGCAAGCAGCAGTCCTGTGTGGTTTTTCTCCATTAGTCCTCTAATTTTCCAACATGCAGCTCTCTTCCTGTATTTCTCAGTGTCCGTGCATGTGTGTGATACTGCCTTTGGGTAAAAACAGACATGCAGGCGCCATAGCAGCTCTCTGGCCCAGCCTGGGGTAAGAAACAGTAGCCGCGCCTCTGGGTTGGAGAGCGGCACCAAATTAACATGACCGTGGCCAGAGACTCATCCTGCCGCCATCCCGGGTAAGGCGGGGAGCACAACCAATGTGTGGCTGGCTGGGCCATCCCTTATCTCAGTCACAGTGCCACTCCCCCTGCCATGACGGACAGCCATGGCAACCAGCCATGGCAGCCCCTTCCCCGAGGCAGGGATGGCAAGGCCCACGTGCTTGCCGAGCCCGAACTAGTCACCTACCTGCCCCGGGGCAGTCCCTAGCCAATATCTGGTGGCATGTAAACACATGCTGGTGGGTCCTGAGCCAGAGTGGGCTAGACTGGACCACAGCAGGCCACCCTCACATCTGTTTTTACTCTTTCTTAGCTTCTCCCCCAATCCGCCTGCTCCTGTGCTGTGAAACTGCCTGCTTCAGGGCTAAAGCAGAGCAGCCCCTCTGAATCCGGGGAGATCATCTGCAGATTGGGAAGAGTGAACAGTGTTCAGGCATGGAATTTTACCCCATCAGCTCTCCATGCACCGTTCCAGTCTCAGAAAAGCCCCCGCACAGTGCTGTTGTGCACATGCACAGGACAGATGGTACTTTGGGTGCAGAGACCGCCTTCCCCCCCAATTTATTTATTTATTTATTTATTTATTCAAATCTATACGCCGCCCTTCCTGTAGAGGTTCGGGGCAACTCACAAGTCATAAAACAACAATAATAAAATTCAAACAATAAAAACTCAGGTTATGTTCGGGCATCAGTAGGTACAGCTGGGGTGAGTGAGGCACCCCATATTCAATTGGGTGCTTGTTTTTGCAGGTGACTGGTTGCACCTCTAGTTCGGAGACCTGGATTGGGAATGGTTTTTAATGTGATTTTAATTGGTTTGACTGGATTTTATATTTTTTTCTGTTCTAAGCCACGCTGAGCATATGGAAAAGGGCAAGATATAAATCTAAATAAATAAATAAAAATGAGTTTTTTTTAAAAAAAGTTGACTTTGCACGGGCAGGATGATGCTATGCTGTGTCTGGAAGACAAGCCAGATTTCTGACAGAACGGGGACTGGATCATGCGATCCATTGCAATGGGTCTGCGATCCATTGCACCCAGATCAGAGTGGCAGGTTTTGACCAATCTGGTAGTTGCCATGAGACACTGCTTTTGTCACTAACTTTCCCCCGGCCAGCAAGCGGTAAAGCGGGACAGCAAGGAAAGGGAGGATCAAGTTGCTTCCTGGATGTCACTGCTTGTCAGAACAGAGCCAGGAAGAGGCAATTGCCCTGCAGAAGTTCTACCAGATTAATAACCCCACAGAAGTCCTGCCCTTGGTGGGTTTTGTGGTTTTAGTAAATTGTCAGGCCTTCTATGAGGACATAACTTATGTATTAGCGTAACTGATTTTTGGAACTATGTGCTTCGAATTCAGGTTTGACCCACTACTTGCTGGTAGGTAGCTAGATGGAAGTTTTCTCCTTAACTACAGAGAGAGAAATGGAATTTCATGCATTAATAAAATGGGGATGGGTAAAGCCTCTTGTCAACAATAAGATGCATATTCTTCTGTCTTGTCTTGTTTTATTTGCAGCTTACCTCTTGTGGTGAGCATAAATAAACACTCTAGCATAGTTTGTTGTGATTTATTATTTAATTAACAGGCAGTTGTGGGGGCTTTTAATCCTTTTATAATTTGTTTTATTTGTGAGTTGGCTATTTCCCATGTTTGTGTCTCAGCCGGTAAACAAGTATTGTTGTATTTAAGCAGTGCTTTTGTGAATCCTTTCTATTCTCGAACAGATGTTACACAAGACAGTATCGCAGATTTTTAAAATTGATGTATGGAACATGACAAAGACAAGATTTATTTTCTGCTTCTGAAGTCTTTAACTCCCAAAATCTGTGAACTTTCTCTGTCAAGTAGGACTAGTCGAGTATGTTGAATTGTGAGCATTCTTCTGATGATCATCATGTCATGCTGAGCTTTATTTTATAATGCCTAAGGAGAACTGACGTCTTCCCTTAGTGTTTATCAGAAATTCACTAATGCCAATACGTGAATGCAGTACTCGGGATTGTTATGATAGTGACTTTAAAATGGCAGTCAGTCCATAAAAGATCTTATGCTAATGCTAATACAAAGATCCTTATCTTACACATATAACTCATACTAAAATCCTGGCAGTTAACTAACACTAATTAAACTTTGCTCAAATTATTAATTCAAAAGTTAAGTACTTTATGGGTCAATGTAAAATATTCATTTGGTAAAACTATGCATTCAATTTAAAAGAAATCATGATTGCAGTGATTCCTGAACTTCTTGCCTGTGTGATCCCACTTGAGACTGGAGGACACCATGATCCCAGCCAGAACAAGATACACAAAATAAATGAAACTTCATTTAGGATCATGATCACATCTTCAGGTGGCATGACCTCATTTAGGGTTATAAACCATAGTTTGGAAACCTCTGCTCTAACATAATACTGTAACCAGAATTTTTGTTGTGGATTTATTGGCATAAATGCAGCATATTTTCATCCTTCATGAACTGATAGGAAGTTTACATTTTATTAAACAAACCCCCCTAAATGATTACAATGTAAAAAAATGAAAGCCAATGTAAAAACAATGGGCACAATCCTCTCCCCTGCGTGCGTTGCCTGCTTGCACAATGCATGCAGCACGCACACACAATACAGGCATGGCCTGTACACACTCAGGATAGCCGCGTACGGCAAGTGCACAGCCTGTTCTGACCTGAACCCCCGAGCCCATGTACTCTGCCTGCTCCATTGCCTGGTCCATGCATCATACCTGTCAATCTCCCAGGCCCTGGGGTGTGGGGGTTTGGGTCAGGCCAGACTGCTTGCTTGCCGTGCTGTCCTGAGGCTGTCTGGAGTGTGCACATGCTGGGCATGCATGTATTGCACATGCATTGCACATGTGTGCTGCATGCATTGCGTGGGTGGGCAGCACGCACAGGGGATAGGATTGTGCCTTCAGACTATGTAAAAATCTAAAAGATTCCCTATTTAAAACAGCACCCCAAATCCTATCCCCGTCCAAACATAATTGGTAAAAACAGACCAGTTGGTCGTCCACTCTGGCCCATGAGCTATTGGCACATCCAGATGTTTGTCCCAGATTGCTCTGGAGTATGTCAGAGACTACCCAGGCTTTGATCCCAGAGACCTTTGGAATCAAAGCCTGAGTTAGCCTCTGCCCAACCGGGCCGAAGTGGGCCACATCAGGGCTACATATTTGTTTCTGGGATGGTCTGCCAACCTGGACTGAATCTGCCATAACGGGCAACCATGGCTTGTCATCATTGACTGCCATGGCTGCCTGTCATGGTGGGGGGTGGGGCACTGGCCAGTGCGGGGCCAGCCATGTTCTCCATTCTCCTTGCCCCTAGGCTGTGCAGCCAGTTACCCAGCGGAGCACACATTTATTCTCTGACCTGGGCCAGATCATTTCCAGACCTGCCTGATGTGGAGTGAGTCAGGCCTGCCTGGCCGGCCGTCACATTTGTATTTATGCAGTGTCTTCTGAGAGTGCCCCACTGAGCAAATAACAGCTTGGGAACCTCTTGGGCACCTTTACTGCAGCTCTCGAGAGAAGTGGCTGCCTGGGAGCATGTCCATTTGCCTCTCTTGGGAGGAAGAGAAGCCAAGTCACCATTTTGGCCGCTGGAGCTTTCTGGGGGCCATGGAAGCAGGGGGAGCATATCTTGTGCTGCTATTGCTGTTGCTTGAACCTACCAGCTTTGATGTGAGTGCAGAGCAGCACTGTCCCACACCTGGGATTGGGGAAGCCACAGTCCTTGTAATGTGGGTTGTGGCTCTTATCAATACAAACATTTTGGTATTGGGAACTTTGCTCATCCATTATATACTGTGAGGAATAATATGCAATGCAGGAGCAGGGTAGCGGATTCCTGTAGTGTTTTGTGTTTCTTTAGTGATGAGGTAAATACTGTATAATACCTTGCACTATATGGCAGGAGCCTCTCTATAGTTAAACTTAGAACCAGTTTCTCTTGAAAGTTGTTGTGGCTTCTGTATTGGATTTGAGATTTACTTGGGCATAAAACTGATCATTTGTATTTTGGGAGCAAATAGAAAGTCTTCGTAGAGTTTGCAGAACATTCATCAAACTGCATGAGAGTTGTGTGTCTTTGAATATTATTCTGATTTGAAGGTTAAAAACAGATGTGCAGCTAGTGCAGAGACTTCCTGGTCCAGGGCGGGAAACAGCAGTGGCCACTCTCCAGGTCGGGGGGTGGCACGGAATTAATGTGTTTGCTTCCAGGAGAGCCAACCCTCCACTTACACAACCAGGGTAAGGGTAGGGCCACAACAGATGTGAAGGAGGCTGGCCCCACCCCTTTCCTTGCTCCATTCCCAGTGCCCCACCCCCGGGGCACCCAGCCATGCGCAGGGCCAAACAGACGAGTTGGCTCACTTTCTCACATATTGACCCATGTGGGCGGCCTTTGGCCTTGAATAGGCAGCCAGGATCTGGTGGTGCAGTGAGTCCCCGGCCATAGCAGCCCTTAGCGGGCCGATGTCACGTTTTTTTTACCTGACGTTTGAATTTTGTCTTGGCATTCTCTTTTTCCATCTAGGGCTCTTTTCAAATGGGCTGCAGTGGGTGTATGCCCACGGTGGGTGGAGGTAGGTGTGCACCCGTTCCCACAGGTGCACATCCCTCCCCACCCACCTCCACCCATCTCCACACACGGAGAAGTCAGCATATGAGCCCGTTGCTCCATGCATGAGCGATGCGTGGAGCGCGGGAGCGGATACGCATCCCCCATCTACCGCGGGCACCGTTCCTACAGCTGCCCCTCCATCCCCCCACACCTGTTGCAGCGTTCATGCGGTGGCGTGAGAGGGGCGCACGTGTGAAAAGGCCCTAGGTCAAAAGCAATTCTGTACATCAGGTGGAACAGCCAAAAGCTTATGAGCTGGCTAGAACTAAGGAAAATAGGGTGTAATCAAGCAAAGTTATGCTGTTTATTTTGAAAAATTTAGGGTTCAATTCTCATTGATTTCACTTGGATTTTTAATCCCAATCATGGTCCCTCTTATGTCATTAGGAGTGGAAGAATTTTGCCATTGATTTCAATCAGCATAGGAACAGAAATTATATGTGTATGTGACCTCGAAGCTTTATATTGACTAGTTGCAGATGTAGCAGTGTGATGAATTACGCATTTCTTTTGATTTCATTACAGTTGTGGGCCTTTTTTTCTACTGTGTTTTAATAGAGTTTTACACCAATATAACTCTCTGGCTTTATTTCTACCAAGCTGGGAATTCTTTTCCTTCTCGTGGGCCACTTTAAACATTAGCACAAACTCTACGGCACGGGCGAGGAACCATTTTCTTCTCATGAGGGACTTTGAAAATTAGCATATACTCTTCAGGCTGGGTAGGAGTTGAAGACAGGGATGCTTACAGAGTGTGCTCAGGATGTGGGGAAGGAAGGGGTGGGGTCCAGAGAGATACCAGGGGTACGGAACCTTTTCCCTCTTTGGAGCTGGCTCTCCAGCCCACAGAGTCCATGGTCTGGAATATCTTGTGGGTGCGGAAGGAGGGAAGTAGTAACGTGACCCCCTATGCAAGGCGACCATGGAGCGCAACCACTGGGCCATTTGAAAGGGAGTACATGGGAACTTTGGAAGGTCATTTGGCATCTGCCCACAGAATGCTCAAGGACCGTGTGCTTGTGGTTCCCCATCCCTGATCCATCTCCTATCCTTGAGTGCATGCCCTCCTCTCCGGTCCCTTTTCATAAGCTCCATCTTTCAAGATTTCAGGGTAAGGGCTAGGTTCATGGGCCAGGGCCAGGAATAGGAGAGGAACTAAATAAAAACCAACTTCAAGCCAGATTTGGTCCATGAGCTGTAAATTCCTCCTTCCCGATTCATGCTACATAACCTAGAGTGGTATTATCAAGGCTGATGTAGTTTTTTTTTTTACTGCAGTGCAATATTCTTGATTTCCTTAACTATTTATTAATTTGCTTTTGTAAATGATGTAACCGGTAAGGACTCTGGTGTCCCTGAGCCACTTATGCTGATTTCAATTACCAAGTTTTGTTTCTGGAGTTCATTTACATTAGAGTTGTGAGGACCTGCGAGACTTCATATATTGATCCTTCAACATGTCACCATTAAAGCTTTTGTACCCCAATTCACAAAGGTCTGACTGTGGAATTAAGTATAAAAGTAATTATATTTTGGGGGGAATACTGTAGGGAAAGGTGCCACATATCCATTCAGTGAATATTTTCATATGCCATTTTTATTTTTAAATTGCACTCATTGACCAACAAGGATCTGAGTAGCTGTTCAGGGTGCTGAATCCAGACGATATGATTTGCTGTTATTCCTTTCCATTGTCCTACAGTTAACCATTTATGATAGTACCTACATTGATCTCATCAAGGCTATAGTCTAATCCAACAGGAATGACAGTTTCAAGTGGTACTGTGAAATGTGGATGTACCGCACTCTGCACTTTAATCAATTATGTTGAAGTTCTGGCTTTATTGAACACAGATGAGAATTTTTATTAAGCCAAATTATATGTTTCAAGAACTTTCCAATTAATTATCATGCAAATAGATATTTTCAGTAGTGTCTTCAAGAAGGTAAAATACAGTATGTTAATAAATGAGGAAAGAAGATTAATGTTTAGCCATGCGTGGGTTTAGCAGTAGACTTTTCTTCTAAGCGGGACTTGAAGAACCAGTAGTTGACAACATTTCTCTTACTTTATAATATGCTGGAGAAATGTTGAACGAACACACATTAACAGCACATTATAGATCTATATCTACATATCTTCCCGGAGGAAGCTCGCCTGGCCCCAAGCCTTTTAACATTCTGGCAGGCTTGTAAGACCTGGCTATTCGCCCAGACCTTTGGGGAGGGTGGGTTAGGGTTTTAGCGCCACCCTACCCTTATTGATTTTTTGATTTTGTCTTAACCCTGTTTTAAATTGTTTATATCATTATGATTGTTTTATATTTATATTATTTTATTTTTACTCTTTTAAATTTGTTAGCCGCCCCGAGCTGTTTTACAGGAGGGGCGGGGTATAAATTGATATTAATAAATAAAATAAATAAATAAATAAAGGCCGTTTTTAAACGACGACGCTGGGTGGGGGGTTCATGGGTGGGTGGAGCGTGCAGATGGCCACACACGCATACCCACACATCGACCAACTTCTGTTTTCCCCTGTTGCTCCGCGCGTGGGGATACATATTAGGAGAGAGCGCTCACGCACCCCCACTCACTACATGCACCGTATCCTTCACATGGGCCTCTTCCACTCATGAACACACAGATTTCCGTGTGTTCATTAGTGGGAGAGGCCCATGTAAAGAAGGTCAAAGACTCAACTATCTTTTGACTTGCTAAATTGATTACAGGCTCCGATCTAATCTTCTGTATATACTAAAATATGCATTTAGGGTTGCCAACTTCTCAGAAGCTCAAAGAGGGATGTGTTTGTATCAGAAAGTGAACAGACCAAAGGAGCGTGCTCCTTTAAAGCGTTGTGATGTCAATACGCTCTGTCACGTTAGAAAGATAGCAGGAGATTCATCTTTGTCTCGTCCCTTTCTGACATGGCCCAACCTCCCACCCCTGAAAAAATTACCAGCAGTCCCCCTGGATTCAGACTGAAACTCAGTTTTGATTTTCTCTCTATTCTCGCCAAGAATCATGGTTCTTAACTCGTTTTTATTAGTGAGAATTGATAATCAAGAAAAACCCTGGTTCTTTGGACTTTCTTGGTTGAGAATGTTTCTCAGTTTGCTGCAATTTACTGTTTACAGGATTTACCATGTACCATATACTGATTTACCATGTACCACATTCGTCCCAGTAATGTGCATGTACAAAATTACTGCTCTTTTCCAAAATGGTAGCAATGCTGCTGACGACATTTTGGAAGAGGTCTGCAGATGTGTAGAACAGCTGTGGCAGCCATTTTGTACATGCGCATTACTGGGACGAATGTGGTACATGGTTAATCAGTATATGGTGCATAGTAAATCATGGCAATTGGTCAATTTTGCTGAGATTCTCACCAAGATCTCTAACGGTTAAAGAAATTCTCCCAAGATCTTGGTAATAATTCTTGCAAGATTTACACAAGAAACAAATTGATATCATCCCTACCCTGGATAACTCTGAGAAATAGGACCTTCACTCTAAGCCTGAATATAACACTTTAAAACCCAAGGATTAGGGCTACAATGGTTCAGAACTTTTTTATCCAGGGAAATTCTCCACGGTTTCAGAATGTTGACCAGAGATTTTTAACCATCAGATCTCCGTGGGGCATAGCATCCATTGAGAAAACCCGGTATAAATCTGGGGGCCTGTAGGTCCCAGGGGCCGCTGCCTGGCCCCATGGGGGCAGCCCCATGCCTGGGCTGGGCTGGAGGAGGCCTGGGTTCAGGGCACACCCACATCATGGGGGGTCCCCATCCCTCACCTGCCCCTGCATGCTAGTAGTGCTGCTGCTGCAGCAGCAGCAGCAGATCGGACTGGGAGATAAAACTGTTTGTTTACAAACAACTCCTCCCCATGTGAGTGAAGGTTGTTGCCTTGTAAAGAAGGTTCTTCGAGATGGGTTCTAAAATTCTCACAAGTGGGTTGTGCATGCTCACCCTAGTAAAATAATAGACCTCATGATGGTCTCAAGCTCCTCTAGTATAAAAAGCACTCTCCCCCTCAGAATGACCGTTCCTTCCAACCCTTTCTAGGAATATAAGAAAATTCCATGCGGGGCTGGAAGGGTGGGTGTTGTGAGAATGTTAGGAGACATCTCGAAGAACCTTGTTTACAAGGCAGCAACCTTCTGTTCTTCTTCGAGTGACTCATCACAGACCCTTTTTACACAGCCCCCGGTGGTGGGACCTGCTGGTGCATGGGCAGGATGTGCACACGGCAGCACATGCATCCCCACTCATCCCCCACTCATCCGCACCCATGGAGCAACCACCGTTTTCCCCAGTTGCTCCATGTGTGGGGACGAATGGGGATGCATGTTAGGTGGCCACGTGCACCCCTACTCACTGCAGGCAACGCATTGTTCACATGGGGATTCCCCACCTGTGAATACGCAGAAATCTGCATATTCCTGGGTGGGAGAGGCCCATGTAAAAAGGGCCACATTCTCACAACTGTCTTACTTATAGTATCTCAGGTAGGAATTTAGGCTGTAAAGCAATATCTATTCTATCTTGGAAAATCTGAAAATATGGTTCTGACATTATTATGGCTGCTATTTCACTAACTCTTCTTAATGAAGTTATTGCTAAGGAATACGGTCTTTAAACCCCCACCCCATAACTAATTCATTTGTTCCCCCCATATAATCAATTCATGCTGCCCTGGGGGTGTAAATGAACTGGTTATGTGTGTGTGTGTGGGAGGTAGCATGAATTGATTATATGGGGGGCGGGGCGCAAATGAATTGGTTATTGGGTGGGGGGCAGCATGAATTGATTACGGGGGCACAACTGAACTGGTTATATATATAAAGACATATATATCTTTGCATGGCATAATGCGCTTAATAGGCTGGCTGCATTTTGGGTGTCTTGTGCATTTGATAGCAGTGTCCCCAGGCCTGCTGAGCCAAGCGGCATCCCTAGGCCTGCTGGTGGGACACAGAGAGGGGGGCCCATCTTGACTTCTTGGCCAGGGGCCCATTCCACCCTAGCTACACCCCTCACTGCAGTTTGGGAGTCAGAACAGCAGCATGGAGCCATTTTGAGAACGTGTAAAACTGTCTTTTGCGTATTCCACATGCATAAGATGGCGCCATCCTACCGCTCTAGCTCCCAAACATGCCATATTGTGCATGTGCTATACTCAAATACTTGTGCAAAATTGCATCCCACTGCTGTTCAGCAGCCAGAAAAGCAGATCCAGATCTCCAACAAGACAAGGACTGGATCACAGCCCATCTCATTTCATCGAATCTGGATCAGAACAGGTGGATCTGCTGGAGACAAACTCCATCCCAAAGACCTGTTCCAACTCTGCCAGAGATTCTCACAGAAAACCTGAAGGGACGGGATTCTTACAGGCATTACAAGGACTCCTAAGGATCAACAGGCTCATTATGAAGATAGGTACACTTAAGAAGATTTTGAAAATTCTGTTACTACTTGATTTAGTGTTGTGTGTTAGTGCGCTCATAATAGATTCTCAAAACCTTGCAGGCCAAAGAACTTTAAAGAAAAATGTGCAGTAGTTCCCAGGCATTTAAACATGCCTTAGATGGCTTGATTTTCAAGTCTCAACCCACATATGAGTATCCAAATAAGACTTCCATAATCTTGCAGCATTTGAGGTAAGTGGCAAAGTATCCCAGGATTTCCTTAGATGGCTTGATTTTCAAGTCTCAACCCGCATAGAGTATCCAAATAAGACTTCCATAATCTTGCAGCATTTGAGGTAAGTGGCAAAGTTGGCCCAGGATTTCCCCAGGCTGTCTCGACAGTGAATCTGGGCAATGACCTCAGAGAACCTCTGAGGTCACAGCCCAGGGTAGGGCCTGTCCAATCTGGACAACGCGGGCCATCACATCTGTTGTGACCTGCCATGACCTGGCCTGGGTTTGGGCATGTGTGCTGATTGGTGTTTCCTCCATCTCCCCTGGTACGTGAAGGCTCTAGGAGCTGCAGGCAGCTGCCAAAGGGTAGCACCTAAGGGCGCTGACTGTTGGCAATGTTCAGTGCATGGGCCAGACATCGTGGGCAATGGAGACTACTAATAATCTTTATCATCTTTATTTTTATATAGTGCCCACCCCGCCAGTGCACTTTACATATAACACAACTTTTAATCCTCCCAACAACCCTGTGAGGTAGGTTAGACTGAGAGAATATTGTGACTGGCCCAAGGTCATTTTGGCTAAGGCAAGACTTGAACCAAGGTCTCCCCACTACCTCCTGGTCCAAGTACTGCACACTTAGCCATTATGCCACACCATGCTGTTCATGTTTTTAATGGTGGTGGGGAGGAAGTGTGTGAGAGCAGTGGTGTCTGAAAACTCTGAGGAAGTGGAGTATTGGTTTTTGGTGGGAAGAGGGGAGGTTTATGTGCTGATCCCTCTGTAAGACATGGTAGAGTTGGTGAGAAAGGTTTCTTATGAGAGGGTGAAAGAGAAAACTGTCATTTTAAATTTGTTTTTTCAAATTTTTAAAATTTATTTTTATGCTTTTTGTTGTTGTAGCCACTCTGAGTCCTTTAGAAGAAGAGTGGGATATAAATCTGTCAAAATTATTATTATTATTATTATTATTATTATTAATCTGGATCCAGATTTGTGCAGTGCAGTTTTTAGGAAGCTCCCTTAAAGTGGGTGAAACACCACATTCTCAAGAATCCTGACAAATTCCTGATCCAGATCTGTATCCATGTTTACTATCTGGACCTACCATACATATTAATTCTCATTAACTTCATCTGTATATTTTAACTTGGAACGATATCTAAGTGTTGGGTTGTAACATTACAGTATTCACTAATTTTTGAAGACGCAGCTAAGCACTGTACCTAGTAGCATTTGCAGGAGTAAGCCTGTAGCTTTGTCTGTAGCTGATCCTCATTTTTTTTCTCATTTGTTAGATTTTCCCAGAATCAATAGCTGGCTTTGTGGTTGGGCAGCAAACGACCAGAATTTATATTTGTTAGAATTTGCTCATAGTGAAAAAAAACCATTGGTAAGTGGGTACTTTAGCAACTAGAGAAGCAATAGATATTCATTAGAAAACCCATCAGAAGAATCAGTTTATATTTGGGTTTGGCTCATTTAGACAGACTGTAAATACTCTGTGCACATAGGTACCAGGTAATAGTAGACTAGCCAGCAGGTGGGCAGAGGGAATAGGCTTTATGCACTGCATGTTGGCAAAATTAAAATAAAACAAGGCCTGATTCCTTATGCACTGATCATTTCCATTGAAGGCAAATTGAGTTTCCTGAGGGCAGTGTCTGAGATATTAGATTTTATGCTATACAGTACTTGCCAATAAGCCTGGGGTGTCATTTGGAGGCTTTTTCTTGCAATCCTTGTCCATGTTTTGAAGAAGTGTCCTGTTAGTTTTCTGATGTGCTTTTTCCCCCAAGCAGGAGTGGGGGAGGCTCTGAAAAGCAGGAAGAGTTGCCCTTGAGGTGAATAAATGTTCAGTGTGGAGATGTTTTCTAGGAACCATTTTATGGTGGGTTTGGATGAGATTTCTGCAAGGGGAGATGGTGTGCATTTGTGTACACTTCTCTTCAAGGACTAGTGAATAGGGTGTAAATAAATCAGTTACCCCCTGGGAGGGGGTGGGGGGTCCTCCCCACCAGGGAGGCTGAACAACCTAGGGTCGGGGGCCGAGGCTGAGCAGACGGGGTGTGTGTGTGTGCGTGAGAAACAGCAATTGGGGTTGTGACGGGGTCGGGGGAGATATGGTCCCAAAGGCGGTGTTTTGTAGATGTGTGAGGGTAAAAAGTGTTTAGTGCCTGTTCCCCGAGCTGTTGCCCAGGTGGATGGGGAGGTGGATATGGGGATCAGAGGTCCCTTGGGCTGAGACTCCTGCTGCTGAATGCAAGATCGGTGGCTAATAAATCATCAGTGCTTCATGATTCTGGACCAGGTTGCCGACCTTGTATGTCTTACAGAGACCTGGTTGGACATGAAATCCGGGTCTATTTTGGCGGACCTTGTTCTGGCTGGGTACTCTATGCAACATCAGTCAAGGCTTGAGGGATGGGGTGGTGGTGTAGCCGTTGTTTTTAGGGAGTCATGGACTGTGAGGAGGTATTCACTGCAATTAATACCAGGGATCGAGGCCCTTCATCTGGTGATCGCTTTGGCGGGGGGGAAATTAGACTGAGACTGCGCTTGTGGCCTTGGTTGACGACCTGCACCGGGAGATGGACTAGGGACATTCAACCAAATCTCTCGACTGCTTTTGACACGGTTAATCATGAGCTGTTGGTGACTCACTTGTGAGACCTGGCAGGAATGGGTGGGGCGGTTCTACAATGGTTCCATTCCTACCTAGCCCGTAGGACCCAACAGGTGGTGCTGGGGGATAAGTCCTCTTTCCCGCCCCCCCCAATGACCTCTCGTGGTGTCCTACAAGGTTCAACGTGTACATGCAGCCATTAGGCGAGGTCGTGAGGCAGTTCGGAGTGAGTTGTCATCAATACACTGATGACACTCAGCTGTACCTCTCATTTTCATCAGACCCAGGCCTGGCAGTCTCTGTGCTTTCCCAATGTTTGATGGCTGTGAGAGACTGGATGAGGCAGAGCCGACTGAAGGTGAATCCCGACAAGACGGAGGTAATGTTGGTGGGGAGAGCGGTGGGTATGACGTCCTCCATCGTTGATTGAGTTTTCCCCCCGCTAGTCTCCCAGGTGCGGAGTCTAGGGGTGCTCCTGGCTTTCTGGCTCCGCTTGGATATCCAGGTGGAGACGGTGGCAAAGGGGGCTTTCCGGCAGCTACATTCGGTCTTATATCGTAGACTCCGACCCAGTCACCATTGTTCATGCTTTTGTTACCTCAAGACTGGACTACTGCAACGCGCTTTACATGGGGCTACCCCTGGTGACGGTCTGGTGGCTGTAGCTGGTGCAGAATGCGGTGGCCTGGCTCCTTACGGGGTCGGGTCTCCAGGAGCACATTACACCAGTGCTCTGTTCTCTGCACTGGCTTCCTGTTTTCGTCCAGATCCTATTCAGGGTGTTGGTTTTCACCTTTAAAGCCCTACACGGCCTCAGCCCAGCCTATCTGCAGGACCGCCTCATTCCCCTGGTCTTCGAACAGCCCCTGCGGTCCCCTGGGGGGGCCTTTTTGGAGGTCCCCTGAGTAAATCAGGGGACCTATGGAGAGAGCATTCTCGGTGGCCACACCTTGAGTGTGGAACTCCCTCCCAGAGGGGCCTCGCCTGGCCCCCGACCTGCTGACTTTTCGTCAGGCTTCTAAAATCTGGCTGTTCCACCAGGCATTTGGCAGGTGAGGGAGGAGACGGGTGAGGGAGGGAGGCATGGAATTAGCGGGGCTCTTCTGCCAGGCATTTGGCAGGGGATGGGATGGGTTAGGAGTTTGGGTGGGGTTCTTTTTGTATAAACTGGTGAATTGTAATATGTTTTTATTTATATATTAATGCTATATTGTTTTTGTATTTATTGATTTATTTTTATATGTTGATTTTATTGTGAGCCACCCTGAGTTGCCTTTGGGCTAGAGGGGCGGGATAAAAATGCCAGAAATAAGTAAATAAAATACCCAGTCTCCATGCCACTGATCTGTCTTCAACAGAGAAACTGACAATTGAGGCCCCAAATTCTGCTGCCACTGAGCTAAGGTTCCCAGGAGCCCTATAATGCAACGGATGTCTTCTACTAAGCACTATCTCACATTGTAGGTTCATTTGAGTTCGAGCCTACTCATCTTCCAGAGGCAATGTAAGACGTTTTTATTTGACCAGGCATTTGTAGGCAAGGATACAGTTTCGGATAGAGGCTTTTAATTGATTTTATATATGTCTCTGATTTTCTGTGTTGTAACCTTCCTGGAGTCCTTGAGATAGCGTGCGATAATAAATTTAAATAAATAAATAAATAAAATACTTCAGAGGAAGCATGAGTTATCCTGTACTCTTTCAATAAGGGATCATCTCTTTCCTATACTGGAAGGGAGGAAAACCAACTCCCCTTGCTGCTGCCTTCGCAGATGCTGTTTTCAGATTTGGTGGCTGCGTTACATCATAACACATGACATCATAGGGCATCTTTAGACATAACAAAGATCAGGTGTCAAAACACCTAAGCACGTGTTTGGCCTTTGTGTGTAAGCACCATAACATAATAGTGACCATAATATAATCAAGTTTGACATAGCTAAAGGAGAGAGATTGACCAAAAAACCCCAAACCCCTACCACAGTAACATTTAACTTTAAAAAGTGGAACTATGCAAAAATGAGGAAACTAGTTAGAGGGAAACTAAAAGGAGCAGTTGCGAGGGTTAAATGCGTGCAAGAGGCGTGGAGATTATTTAAAAACACCATCTTGGAAACGCAGATTAAATGTATTAAATTTTTTAAAAGGTAGCAAGTGGACCGTATGCATGTTTTCCATTGTCCCTGCTTCCAGGCTGTGCAGCTGATGGGCCACATATTTGTTCTGTGCCCGAACCCGTCCATGTTTGCTGCAGCTGCCTGACCTGGGTTGGGTAGATGGCCGTCACATTTGTTTTTACCCTCTGTCTCTTACCTGCCTGCCTGAATAAACCCATGTGGTGGGAAGGGAAAGAATCCTTTTGGCACTTTCCCGTGTTGCTGGTGGGAAGGGGACAGCTGTCACACACACCCTAGCCCCTTCCACGCTCCCTTGTCCCATCACAGTGGTGGGGAGGTGGGGGATGAGGGACTGACTGGCTGAGTGTGTGCAGGGAGCTAACGTGGCTGAGGAACCAGCTTAGAAGACCTATTCTATCTATTACACTAGGGCCCCATGCCAGCCTTGCTATGCCCCTAAACGGTTAATGTTTAGGGTATACCCAATCCTATCACTGCTGGAAGATGAGAATGAATGTCCAAAGATGGATCGCTTCATAATTGCTCAATTTCCTGTATACTTTCTCATACACAGCTACTGATGGAGCTGGGATACCGAGGTAGATGAATAATTGATCTGACCGTTGGGGGGGGGGAGGAGACCCTTGGGGGTGGGGGCAGGGTGGGGGGACTTTTGGGGGGAGGGATCACTTATTTGGCTGCTGCTCTGGCGGTCCCTGGCGGCCCGAGCTGCAGGCAGAGGTGGAGGGGGGGGGGACTTTACTTACTTTAAATTGCCCGCTTGTCCTGCTCCTCCAGAGCCAGGACGCTTGGGCAATTTAAAACAAAACAACAACAACAACAACAGCAAAAGTTCCCAGGCTTCTGCCTTGCCGCTCCCCCCCGATCCCCTGCTGCTCTGAGCGGCAGATTGGGTGGGAGAGCGGCAGCACAGGATCCAGGAAGCGGGCTGACTGGAGGTGCGCTGTTGAGAGCGTGCCTCCAGCCATGACCCTGTGTGACCCACTAGGCAGGGAGCAGCGCGCATGCGCACTGGTCCCTGCCTCAGCCGCCCGGCACAAAGTTTCTCACCTGGGCGTTTGTTACAAGCGCCCAGGCAAGAAGGTCCATTGTGCCCATTAGGTGTGCCCTATGCGTGCTGTGGACTGAGGGGCTCAGCCGCCCAAATCGCGTTTTCAATAGGTAACGCGGTTTGGGCGGCTGAGCCAACTCAGCCTTTTTATCCCTTCCGGGACCCACTCTCAGAGCAGTTCTGAGAGTGGGTCCCGAAAGGGAGATAACATCTGACAGCCGCAGCAGCCTCTGAAGCCGGTCAGAGGCTGGTGCGGCTGTCAGAAGTGGTGGCCGGCTTTTTTGTTTTGTTTTTTGACGGCGCGGCAGGGGTTCCCCAGGGCAGCGCCTGGGTCCACATATTAGACAGACCAGTACTCCACTTCAGGTTGGTGCCCTGGGTTTGACCAGCCTGCTCTGATGGCGGTGCTCCGGGAGGTTCTAGAGCGCTGCCAGTGGGGCTCTTCCAGGGCAGGTGCAACCTGCTCCACTGCTCCTCTGCTTCAACATCTGGCAGGACACCTTTAGATGGAAAGGCCACCTGGGGGGAAGAGGAGCAGAAGCGAGGCTGCTGACTATCTAAAAACATTCTGAGGACAATTCAGCTCCCATTGAAATCAATGGCTCACTGCCCATTAATTTGTATGGAGCTGGATCACGCTCTCTATGTCTACCCGCATATGTCTCTATAGTACAGTTCTGGGAGATGACCTATCCCTGTACTACACACAGGGTACTTTCACACCTGTGAGAGTGGGTCGTTAGGAAGTTGGCAGAGCAGACGCAAATGCAAATTAGCCGTGATCTTTGATGAGGTGCGAATGCCAACAGCCAGGTGATTTCCTCTGATATGCGTGTTTAGAATGACGATTGACTGAGCTGGATTTTGCCGCTTGGTCAATCGGCATTCTAAACACGCATATCAGAGGAAAATTTCCCAGCTTTCAGCATTCTCATAGGCACATCTCATCAAACGCACTGGTAATTTGCATTCAAGTCTGCTCTGCCGGCTTCCTAATTACCTTTTCCCGCAGGTGTGAAAGTGCCCTTTGATGGAACAGTACACATTCCATCCCTCCCATCCCGACAGCCTATTGGGTAAGCACATGAGGTCAGGCAACAGCCACTGGTAGCAAAAAGTAATGGACATTTTTTATATACATATTTGCATAGCCGTAACAATGCAAATTTATAATAAAAATGTGACTTCCATAGTAGAATTGCACATAATTTATATGCTTAAATGTGAATTCTGTAGTATTCATTATCTTTGAAGCTTAGATCTGGCCCAGTTAAGAAGCCTCATAATGTATTACTCATGAATGCTGTACCAGGATATCCACTCCAGCTGCTTTGGGTAGTTCTAGTAGTGCAAAGCTGCCATAAAACTAGCTTAATTGGCCAGTTAAACCTGGTTTATAGCTGCTGCTTATAGCCCACTGTGGAATTTGTCCCATAATGCATGCTATTCAGCAGCTCATCCTCAGGCATGATCTATAAAGACAGCTTCTAATCAGCACTGGATCCTCATGGCATCACAGCCAATAGCAAAATTCAGTTAACACCAAAGAGAGCAGGTCAAAGCCCTTCACATGATAGAAAGCCTGCAGGATGATCCATATATTTTGCATAGTTTATTTGCCCTGGCTTATTTTGGGCAGTGTGAGATATTTGCTCAAATTTACATTTCCTGTAAAACCAGGTAGCCAGCCTTTATAGCCATCCTTTATTTTCATATACCAATTGTTTTAATATTTCCCATTGGTTTTGTTCTATTTTTTCAATCATAAAGCTAGTGTGAGTGCGGTAGAAAAATGCAGCTGAAATCTCAAAGCTTTTTTTTGACATACTATTCAATCAGACTGTCACGTTGCCATTTCACATGCTGTTTTGATATTTTTCTATACTTTTCTACACCTACACTTAGGTAAATTTTCAGTGGGATTCATAGAGATTCATATATGGATGTCTCTTAGCGTTAATGACAGTATGACAGCATATTCTCTCTCAGCGGCCTGAAAATTTGCCCAGTAATGTTAGTATATTTTCCTGTAGATTGTAAGGGATGAATTATTGTAAAATTTTGTTTGTTACATAGGTTTGCTCTCTCTCTTGAGAGAGAGAGAGAAATATAAAATCAGAGTTCTTCAAATTTATGGCCCGTGGTTAGTTACCTAGTAAACATTCTTGTTTATGCTTTCTTTTTGCAACTAATGAGACCCCACACCAGGACATCAGTGCTTACCATTGACGCCGTACAGTTAATCACTTGCAGGTGTTAGACTTGTCAACCAATAACACAACAGGCTAGTTGGTGTTTATTTCCTTTCCTTCCCGATTCCCTCACCCTCCCACGCCTCCCCTGCTCCCCCAACCGCCTTCGCCCCATCTCCCTCGCTGTCCCGCACGCCTGGAACTCCCTCCCTGCCCTCATCCGCCTGGCCCCCACCCTCCACACCTTCAAGTCCCTCCTCAAAACACACCTCTTCTGCTCCGCCCTTCCTAACTCCTGCTAACCATCCTCACCCAGGATTATCCCCCACCTGCTATCTGTAAAGTCCCAACGTACTGCAATCAAGCCAAGAATGTGTGCCTGAGCTCTCGCATCTTCATGAATGTCGCATCCCTTGTCTCTCCCTCTGTTCCCCCTTCCCTGTCTCCCCCCCCTCCCCCCTGTCTTTGGATTGTAAGCTCTCGGGCAGGAACCGTGTCTATCTTATTCTTTGTAAAGCACCAGGTACATCGCTGGTGCTTTATAAATGCTCATAATAATAATAATAATAATATAATATATCTATACAGATATAGGATTAATGTAGATATTAAAGGAATTAAGCAGGAAAAGAAATAAACAGCAACTAGTCTGTTGTGAATAACTCTTGTTTTCTCTCTCTCTCTCTCGTGCAAACCTACATAACAGAATCTTACAATAATTCATCCCTTACAAAGAAATACACTTGGTGTTTATTTCCTTTCCTGCTTGATTCCTTTAAAATAGATATTAAAGGAATCAAGCAGAAAAGGAAATAAACACCAAGTGTATTCCTTTGATTATTTTTAAGAAGGAATTTCAGTTTAACCAAACTCGTATATATTATATATTAAGTTATGATAATGAATCTCAGTTTAGATGAGAGTAGAATAGTAATCTCAGCTTCTGTTGTGCTGCACTTCTCAAATTCTTGCTTAAGTTGTAGTGAATTTCCCCCATTAAATGAATTTCCCTTGTCAGGTTCTGTGGAGAGAGGGGTGGGGAATGTTTGTTGAGGTGTGTTTAATTCATCTTTAGCAAGATCTGCTATGTAGGTACCTAGACTTCCTTTTTTAAAGTGCTCCATGTAACAGTATTAGCAGGTTAAAAGGGGGGAGACAAAGTAGTTCATATGGGCCCTGTGTGGTCCCAAAACTTGCATATTCTCACCAAAGAAGTTGATCCAATAAAAGGTTAGGGCTGAATTGAATTTTTTTTGGTGTGGATTTCATTTTCAGTGGATCCAGACCTTTCACTCAATCAGGCGTAACATGGACAGGAATACATAACTTATCCACATTTTGCTGGAATGATCAGAATTATTTTCCCTTCGGTACAGTAGCTGTGGATTTCCTGCACTGAGCAGGGGGTTGGACTATATGACATCTGAGATCCTTTCCAACTCTATAATTCTATGTGCAAAATGAATCAATGGGTGATTTCAGACGTTACGTGGTCAAAGGCCACCACAGTCAATCCCCTGTGGTGGCAGCGACCACATAACGTCTGTTGGGGGAAACGGATGTTTCCCCCCAGATGTTACCACGGCGGGGAATCAGGTCGTCGCGCGGCGAATGTGATTCCCCGCCGTGGTGACCCGCGCCGTCACGTCTGGACGGCGGCCTCGGGTCGGAATCCCCGCAGGGATTTTGGCCCGTGGCCATAGTGGGCGAGCGCTGCGGCTACATTGGCCGCGGCACCCGCCCATCTCCCCAGAGGGCGGGGAGCGTGGAGGGGGCGGGGCCGTGCGGCCGCACGTTGCGTTGCGCGGCCCCGCCCCCTCCCCGATTCCCCATCGGGATCCCCCGGCACGTCTGTTACGGCGTGACGGGGTCATCCCGGCGGGGAATTCAAATTTCAATTCGTGACGGGGCGAATTCGCCCCGTCACATCTGAAATTACCCCATGATGGCAGCCGTACTGCACAGCACACGCACAAAATGGCAATGCCATGTAGGGCACTGACATTTAGGCAAGCACGTTACAGCTACAACCATTTTGTGTGTGTGCAGTAGGAGGTGAAATAATTCTTTCAGAATTTCAAGGAGAATCCTGCCGTGATTTAACCTGTGTCAGAATTCTGATCGATTTTTATAAAATGCAGGAAAATTCCACAAAGATGGTATGACTATTTTGATTTATACCTATAAAAGATAGCATCTGAAGTACCTTGCTTGCATCTCACATTTAGGACCAACGCAGCAACCACACACAAGTTAACTTAAACTACAAGTTTTTTTAAAAAGTGTTTTGATGTATTTTGGATGCCGTGCATAGTGCAGGTATAGGGTGCAGCCACACAACCTGTAGAGGGCCCAATCTCCGTGTGGCGAGCAAGCGCAGTCAACCCACTGCGGGGCCAGCCTGGGGGGTTTTGAAGACAGTCATCTCCCCCCTACAGAGCAGCTGTGCGGACAGACCTCTCGCCAATCTCCCGTCAAAGCTGGGGCGGGCCAAGGTGCCGACCACACAAGCAGGCACCCAGCCTGCCCTGTCTCTCTCCCCCAGCCTGACCAAAATCCAGTCCCTGGTCGTACATAGCCACTCACAATGGGTGACAGAACCTGCTGCTCAAAGCCCCACCACAGAGCTCACAGCCAGGCAGACGGGGTCCGGGAACACAGGCTACCATGGCTTGGGCAGCCTTATCCCATTTGGAGTAATAAGGCTGCTATGTGATGTGTCCTTGACCTTTTTCTGAGGACGCATCGTATAGCCGGCAGCTTCTCACCCAGCCACACAGTGGGGGGAACGTAGAGTAATAGAGCCCACTCGCAAGAATGGAAGAGACCTCTAGGGTCATCTAATCCGGCCCCCTGCACTACTGAAACACCTGCCACACCCCAACCATCCACATAGAGAAATTCACATTGCACTGCATCGTGTGGTCTTGCTGCCCAAAGTGGATTACGGCTGTCCAAGGCATGGTAGCCTGCCAATGAAAACTTGTGTGGCTGCACTCACAGGAAGTTACCAGTTGTTTGATAAAGTACTACTTAACTTTTCTTTGACTATTGACTGAACCCATAAAATTGCTGAATTCTTCTTGACTGAATTTCTTGCTGCGATCTCTAGCGCACAAAAATATTAACCTTTGTTTCTACAATAGTATCTTCTTAGCCTTCACCTCCCACCCAAAAAATCTGCAGAGTTTTAAGTAAAATGGTAGAGAGGGGCTTGATACCCCTTTCAAAGGTAGAATGCCTCGGGGGGGCGGGGCGGGGGACCTGTCTGCTGGTGTGGATGGCCACCCCGATTTATATGAGCCGGGAATGTGTGGGTGCCCCCTGCCACGCACTTTTTTGGCTTGTCCCACATGGGGCACTTTGAATTTTTTGGCAGTACCCCATGAGTGGCTATGAATGGGTACTGCATGACTTATGGGAGCACACATCTCCCCGGCTCACCTTCAGACAGGCAGTCGGATGAGTGGTTATTGAGTGGCCATGCATGGTAGCATCTTGTTTAAAAACACCCATAGCTGCACCAGTGTAAGTGAGAGAAAATTTGGGCCCATGATATATAAGAAAAAACTATAAGCAGGAGCCTGTGTTCACTGTGTTTTTTCCATTGCAGCCAATGGGGAAAACGCAGTGAACATGGATCGCTGCCTATAAGCACTTTACAAAAGTAAATCTGAACTGCTGTAACTGATCATTTATATATAACACATTGCTTTTACTCTGCTCCGTACGTACTCAGGTCTTCATTTTCTTGCAAACCCACAATTAGATGAGTGAATTGCACAGACAATTTTCTTGATGAAATCTTGAATTAAATGCAAATTAAATGAGAGACTACTGTAGGTGCAATCTTTGACTGGAAAGAGATAAATGAACTTTTATTTTGCCTTTGGCAACCACGGCCTGGCTTATGATATTTCCACGATCTGGGGGAGAAGCTAGGAAGATTTAAAACAATCTGAATAATGAGAAATGAATAGGATAATAGGTTGTTTTTTACAGTCTGGCAGGAAATGAGAAGAAAACGTGACAAGAGTAGGAGCAAAATCGTTGAGAACAAAAGTGCCTCTTCCAGTGCTGGAAGAAGGGGCGTTTGCTAAGATGAGTGAGTGATGATTACGGAGAACTGATGCTTCACCAATTTGGATACTGAGTGGTAGAATCCCGTAGATGTAAAATGTACATATTGGGCCATTCTAATTTCCTAAGATGTTAATAAATGGGAATTTTAATCAATTTTAATGCAAGGAGGATTAGAAATGTTACTTAGTGGAAGAGTTTTCTTTCATTTTTTCAAAAGTTATTGAGAAAGATCCTAGTCTGCTTTAACCAGAAATCTAGTTTTATTATGATTATATTATTATAAGCATTTATATAGCACCAGCGACGTACCTGGCGCTTTACATCCATTGGGAAAATTTGGGGCTTCAGCACATCCTGGTAGCTGTGGGCTCTCTACCTCCCATGCCTCCGTTATTATTTTTAAAACAATTTTCCGGAGATCATACTGATACTTTTTGTACACATTTGTTAATTGCAATTATTATTTTAGTCAACATCTTTTATCATATTTTTAGAAAGAAAACGCTTGTATTTTGGGGGGCTCTACTCTCCCCCTCCTTCCCGAGCTTTGGAGGTGGGTACAAGTTGGAGCCCCATTGACTTCTCATATCAGACTACCCAGATACATAATTGACAAAAGCATTCTGGTCCAGATTTCTCAATATAATATATTACTGTTCCTATGTGAAGCAAATTACCTTCTGGAATCCCCTAGGTGAGTTACTTTTCTCTTTCATTCTAGAGAGCCAGTGTGATGGACTGAATAAAATGCTGGACTTGGTCCTAGGAAGCCAGGGTCTGAATGCAGCCCTAGACATGAACTCACTGGGTAGCCTTGAGCAAGTCACAACCTCTCAGCCTCAGTTCCCTATCTTTAAAATGAGAATGTGTGTGTGTCTGTTTCTTCCTGTGTTCCCCTCACCCTTGTCCATCTTAGGATGTTTTTAGACGAGCGCGGCGGCGCCCGCGCTTGTTTTCAAAAGAGCTGGCAGTCCGTTCCACTCATGACGTTGCCGCTGAATACGCTCATGCGCGGGCGATGCATTTCCGGCCGCGTATGACCAGCCTTGATCGCCGACCCGGTCAGTTCGCGGCCGGAAATGGATGCGCATCACCCGCGGATGCGCGTATTTGGCGGCAGCGTCACATGTGGAACGGGCTGCCAGCTCTTTTCAAAAACAAGCGCGGGCATCGCCGCGCTCATCTGAAAACGGCCTTAGACTGTAAGCCCCACTGGGCAGGGATCTGTCTCCAAAATCTGTGACTGTAAAGTACTGTGTATGCCTAGTAGCGCTATAAAAATGATTAGTAGTAGTAGGGATGGGACTATTGGTATCAGATTAATCCGATAATGCAGATAATTGGCGATATCAGATTACTCCGATAATATCGGTATATTGGTTTTTTAACATTGCCGATTTTTCAGATCTTTAACATTGTGGACATTTTAACAATGGCTGCAATGTTAAAGATCCAAAAAATCAGCAATGTTAAAAAACCGATATACTGATACCGATAAATCCGATATCGGATTAATCTGATCGCGATAAACCCAGTAACCGATAATTTGCCGATAGTCCCATCCCTAAGTAGTAGTATCATTATGGTATCTGCAGCGGGTTGGGGATTATTTGAGAAGCTCTAAAAAGATCAGACAATCTACTTCAGACTCAAATATTTTTGCATGTAAAGCAAAGAAATACATAGGGCAAAATTAATTTCTAAGTATTTGAGATTTGATTCTGGTCTTGTTCCAATCTAAATAAAATTTATATTATTGCCCTGCCTTTTTCAAAAGATTCAACACAGCATACAACACATTTAAAAACACAATAATACAAAGTAGCAAAACCCCTACAGAGACCTCCCCCCCCCAACTATACCATTCGCCATCCCCACTTCCATACCTCTTACACATAGGAGTTCTCACCACCAGCCCACTCCCCCGTTTCTCACTCGGGAGATCTGTCACTCTCCAGGCCGTACCCTAGAGGATCATGGTGGTACTAAATTTCCTCCCACCCTGCCATTCCCAGCCCAACCTTCCAAATATTCCATTAAAATACGAATTTAATTTCAGGTGCTACTCCCGACTACTTTAAAACGCAAATTAAATTGTTACCCAGGCATCCCTCTAGCCCCACCTCTGCCACCACCAAAGACAATGCCAAAGGGTTTCCCTTTGATGTTGACACCTCCATATAATAGACACCGCCACCTAAATCAGTACAGTGGAATACAGCACATTTGACTGTAAACGAGCAGTCTCTTTTCCAGAGAGCTGTGTATTTCACATGTCACTAGCCCACAATAAATGAACTAGCTTTTCTGTTTTATATTTCAAACCAGTTGCCTAATTATCCTGACATCCTCTGCAGATCCATATAAATAACTGGATGCTAATGTGTTGACTTCAGTGTTCAGTCCTTGCTGCCTGAGAAAATTAATCCATTTACTTAGAATTTAGCTTGCTAATCTTCAGCACTCACCGTTCCTGTGTTAGGTAACAGAGCGAGAAATTCAATCAAAAAGAATTCACCAGTTCTGTGGGTTCTGTGTGCTACTGTCAGTATATGTACGATGGCACGGAAGAGTGTGGGACAGCCTCAAGGAAGCATCATCTCCCATCACTGGTGTTTGACTAGCAATAGATACACATGGTATAACCCATAAACATAACCAGATCCTGGCCTGCTCTGCTAGGTTAATGCCTAGTCTGTAGGGGCAGTCCCAGCCTGAGGCTCTAGCCTGAACTCAACTCTGTTAGCAGCCAGGCTCCTCTGAGCCCAGGCCTGATGTTACAAGGATGGCCCTGCCCTATAGGAACACCATGACATTGCAATGCTCTATGGGGACAGACCCCTTTTCAGATGTAGCCCTTCCTCCATGGAATGCCATGACATCACGGTGCTCTGTAAGCAGACGGGATGTCAGGAAAAAGGAGGGGTTAAAGCATCCCCCCCATGTTTTCCTTACTTGTCCCTGGGAGCATTGTGACATCACACACATGGGGGGGCAGAGCCTCTCACCGACAGGGAGCATCACCCAGCCCAAGTCTGAGGGGCTTGGGCAAGGAAGACTCCCAAAGTGAGTGCAATGGGATCCGTTGGGTCCAGTCAGGCTTGATTCACTCTTCAAGGCTCTATCTAATGGTACTGCAAAAAAGAGCTAATGCAATTTTAGGCTGCATTGTCTCCACGTCAGTGGAGTGAGGATTCCACTCTGTTCTGCACTGGTGAGACCTTACCTGGAGTGCTGTGTCCTGTTTTAGGTAGCTCATTTCAAGAAGGACATTAAGCCCGATCCCAAACTCTGCGGAGCTCTGCGCGCGCGGAGTCATATGGATCCCTATTGCAGGCAAATGGAGCCCGCGGATGCCACGCATGCACACACGCACAGGATCCACAGGGTTTGGGATCAGGCAGATTGACTAATTGAAGCAGATTCAGAGGAGAATGGCAAAGATGATAAAGGCTCTGGAAAGCAAATCTTATGAGGAGAGGTTGCAGGAACTTAGTACGTTTAGCCTAGCAAAGAGGAGATTAAGGGAAGACGTGATAGCAGACTTCAGATATCTAAAGGACTGCAGCTAAGCAGATGTCAAGGAACTGTTTTTCATTGTTACAGAGGACAGGACTAGAAGTAATGGGCTTAAATGATAGGAAAGTAGATTTTGGTTTGATATCAGGAAAAGTTTCCTAACAGTGAGAGCTGTTCAGCAATGGAACAGGTTGCCTAGGGAGGTTGTAGGCTCCCCATCACTAGAGCCTTTCAAAAAGAGGTTTGGCAACCGTCTGTCAGGGATGTAGTCATCCTGCTTCCAAGAGGGGGTTGGACTAGATGGCCCTTCCAACTCTAACACTATGATTCTATGGGCGTTTTTAAATGAGATGCGCATGGCCACCCAGTAACCACTCGTCCTACCACCCATCTTAAGGTGGAGCAGGGGGCACCCACTCATGGCCACTCGCAAGGCACTGCCGAAAACATCTGAGTGCCCCACGCAGGGCAAGCTAAAAAGTGCATGACAACAGGAGCCCATGCATCCTCTGCCCATATGAAAGCCCTGCACGTCTGGGCCCTTCATATCTCGGGGACCGCCTCGCCCTCCACGCCTCAGAGCGATCCCTTCGGTCCACCGGGGTCGCCTTTCTGGAGGTCGCCTGTGTAAGACAGGGGGGCCACAATGGAGAGGGCGTTCTCGGTGGCCGGGCCGCGGTTGTGGAACTCCCTCCCGGAGGAGGCTCGCCTGGCCCCGGGCCTGTTGGCCTTTCGACGTATCTGTAAGACTTGCCTGTTCACCCAGGCCTTCGGCGGGGAGGGTGGGGGGATGGGTTAATTTATGTGGGGGGTGTTTTAAATTTGTTTTAATTAAGATGTTGTAGATTTGTTTATGTTAAAAAATTGTTTTATATTATGTTGGAAGCTGCCCCGAGATGCCGTAGGCATGGGGGGGGCGGCATATAAATATAAGGAAATAAATAAATAAATAAATAAATATGAACCAGGGCAGCCACCCACACCAGCAGATGGTTCCCCGTGCATAGGCACACCCTGTGGGCAGGGGACACGGCCTTTACGAGTCACAGGAACTAGCCATGAGTACTGGAGAGAGTCCAGTTCCCCGGTAGTCACGGCTGGGACATGTCAGTTTCAAAGGCCAGCCCAGCGTGCTGTCTGTGGCAGGAGGGAGCGCAAGGCAGTTGCTGAGGTAGCCATGCTGGGAGTCACCCATTAGAATCCCTCCCCTCTGCGGCTATGCTACTCAGCAGCCACTGACATCCTCCCAAGCCTTGCTCATTTAAAAAAAATAAAAAATCACCCCATGTTGGCAGTATAGCAAGAGAATCAGACCCTGCAGCTTTATACCACTGTAGTGGGGAGACTCGTGTGTAAATTAGGCATAGACATTGACAAGGCAAAGACCTGTGGTATCTCATAGCCTTGAAAAGCCCAGAAATAATTGACTTCAAAATCATTTTAGATGGAAAAGTTATCTTAATGATTACAAGTTTCTACTATTGTTTCCTCTGAGGCCTGTGGCATTGGACTTGTAACTAAGGTACATAGTTTTACTGGTGGAAGGAAGCAAAAAGTAGTCCCAATGCAATTGTGAGACTAATATTGTTGGGTTTTTTGGTTGGTTGGTTGTTTTGGGTGGGTTTTTTTTTACAAAGAACATGGTCCTGTGTTGGGTTTTGAAGACTTTTTTGGTGACCAATGGCCAATTCAAGAGTTCTGCAATATCAGTGACCCCATCAGATGGCTTGCTCATGAAGTATTCTATCTTGCCACTTCAGCTTTCTCTGTCTGCATATTTTTAACTGCAGTGACAAATAGACAGTAAAATAAAAGCAGGCTTCTTGGATCCCATGCATTCGCCATCCACTTTCGCAAAGTAGGACAGTCATTGAATGCAACCTTGCTGCTCCTTAACCTTAAAACAAACATTTGTTTCAGAATCCAGTTGCATTCAATGCTGTCTGCAAATGCAAAGCTATTAAGTGTTGGTATTTATAGAGTGATTTTTCACACTTTGTAATTAGAAAAGGCACTTGAAACAGTATGTAAGGACTTGTAATTTCTGGTCACAAAGCCACGTCCATGGTGAAAAAAACAACAGTTTAATACAAAACTTGTTGAATAAATAACGCCAAGGACATTGTCTTGTAAAGTCTAATTTTCCATAGTCATATAAAAATAACAAGGAACTTAGTGTCTGGGCAAAATTTCCAGTCTAGGTTTAACCAACAAATGCTCTTACCACCACCATGTAGGAATTGACCACACAGGCTGGGCTATAGCGAAGGCTGAGCCTTAATAAACTATTTGATTTGACCACACAGGCAGAAAGGTTTACAGGAAGTAGATTTAAAGGAAGTAATTTGTCAAAACAAAAGGCAAAAAGAAGGCATCTGTCCTAAAAGCCTCTGGATCACCAGTGCCTTGGCCTCATGACTCCAGGTCCATTTGAGCTATGCAGTGGCCATTCTAGCCCAGAAGCTTCATCAGCACCAATCTGTCCATAGAGCTATAACTAGGTATCCTTGTCCTCATTGGCCAAAGCCCCAACTTTCTGGAGGCATCAGAGTTTATCAGGAAGCAACCTGTCATGCACCACTGATCCTTGGAGCTTGCCTCTAGCCTTCTTCCTCTCTTCTTCTGTTTCTAGTTTCCGTCCTGATCCCTTTCCTTGGTCTTTATGGATCCTGGTTGTGAGTTCTGTCTGATCATAGTTTTTGCCTCAGGTGAGCACCAGGCTTCTAAGTCCAACCCTGCATCACAGGCTTCTGCCTGTCTTCTTGCACTGATGCTGTCAGATCTGCATCACTTCTAACCAGGCTTTGCCGCAAACCACACATTCTGCCTCCTTCTCAGAGTGTCGATACACAGGCCTGTAGTGGCTCTGCGCAGGTCCCATGTAAACAGCACAACAAATGGACAGGCATTCCCACCATGGTCTGCTCGCATGCTGACACTGCCACCCCCCAGTTGTGGTCACTCTAGCAATGCTCTACGTTGTGCCCATGTCTCAAAATGCGCACGGAGACCACACATGCCCAAACAGATGAGCAGCAGCCCCGTGGGCACCTGTTGGCCTGGTTTTGCCCAAATTTGCCCACGCAGAAGGCTCCACATTTCCTGGCTTGATGCCATGTGGAGTGGCTCCAGGATGAGCATCTGGCAGCTGCAGGATAGACGAGAGCTGAATCCAAGTCTAAGGGGGGCAATTGTTGAGCGATGTCTTATTTAACACCCTCTGTCGCAGTGCCTACATGGACGACCTTTTCAGATTGTGACACTAAGGCTGCATTCATACTTTACGGCAGCAGCAGCTTTGAAACTGATGTGAGGCAAAAACACAACGGAGGGAGAAGCCAGATGTAGCGCCGGTGTGAGCAGGGTCTGCTGTGACGTTACTCACAGATGACCGGGTGCAAAATCCAGCCCTGGAAGTAACATCGCAGCAGAACCCAACCCTGTTTGCACCAGCGCTACTTCCAGTATCCGACTCCTCCCTCCACTGCATCTTTGCCTTGCATCAGTTTCAAAGCTACTACTACTGTCAGGTGTGAATGTGGCTTAGTGTCACAATCTGATGGGTCGTCCATGTTTGGCCTTAGCCAAATTGTGATTTGTGTCCCATTCTAACCTCCAACAAATGTCTGGGATCCTGACAGGGAACAGCGGATTCAGATACACTTTGTGCTTTATTTATTTATTAAATTCTTACTCTACCCATCCTGCCACAGGCAGCTCTGGGCGGCTCACAAGTCATCAATAAAAACATTTAAAACACGCAAAGACAAGGAGTAATTAAAATATTCCAAACCAGAGGCAGTAAGTTCCTGCTGGCAAAGCTCTGAGGATCTTTGGGACACACCAGGCTGCACACAGGGAAGGATATTCAGATAGTGAGAGATAGATAGCATGTTGGTTGCATTGACTGCTGTAGAGCAGCAGACTGAATTTAATATTGCCCGGCATGGTAAAAGCCCTGGCTATATTGAGATCTGCTCTTGGAGCCTTGCGCTGAGAACTATCTATGCTCAGGTACTACCCACTGTTTAGGAATCCCACCATTGTGCTTTAAGCTAGTGGGTAAAATGGACTTTTGCTTTGTTGAGCCCCTCATTGTAGAAAACGCTCCCTCCATTTATGCATTTCAGTTCTTCCCTCCCCACCTCCAAAAAACACCTGAACATTTTCCTATTCTCAATGTGCTTTTAGAGGATCCACTGCTGGTTGAGAACATAAGAACGGAAGTAGTGTCGTCCTGGATGAAACCAATGGTCCATCAAGCCCAGCATCCTGCCTCCAACTGTAGCCAATGGATCAGATCAATGGTTCATCAAGCCTACCTCCTGTCTCTGAATATGGCCAATCTCTGTCTCTTGGGAAAAGTACCCAACAGCTCACAATGCCCCCAAAACTTTCTTGGCTAGCCATTAATGGATCTATTCCCCAAGAACGTATCTAATCTTTTTTTAAAAACTAGGTACACTACTGGCTTGACCACCTCCTCTGGCGGCAAATTCCACAAGTTAATTGTGTGCTGAGTGAAAAAATATTTTCTATTATTTGTTTAAAATCTGCCGGCAATTAATTGCATGGAGTGTCCCTTTATTCTAGTACTGTTAGAGAGGGTAAATAACCACTGAAAACAAAAGAGAGGAGCCCAAAAGCTGTTCCCCAATTGCTTGTGGATGGCCAAAAAACTTCAATATGAAATATATACCCAAATCTTTATTATAACTCAAAACTATTGCTAAAAGTCAAGTTGCTAAAAGACAAGCTGGATGTGGTTGACATCAAAAGTATGCAATGTGTGTTGCCTACAATGCATTAACATCAAAATTAAGCAGTGTATGATGCATGCAATGCAACAAATACATGCAATTAATAAATACAATATCCAATTGGTAGAAACCAATACAATGCAATATATACATGTAATAAATGAATGCAATAATCCAGTTGGTGGAATCCAAAATCCAATAGTTGGAATCCAAAGTCCAAACGCGTTTCAGGGATTCCTCCCCTTCTTCAGTGGACAATCAAATTCCAGACTTGTGTGGAGTCGCAGTACATCCTGCACACCTACTCCATATGCAAAATGCTCCCTTCGCTACAGCCGCCACCTGGGCATCCAGGCGGAGCTGTGGGTCCAGGAGCACCCCAGACTCTGGACCTGAGAAACCAGGGGAGGACGGACCCCATCAGTGATGGGAACCACCACTCCCACGGCCTTCCCAAAAACCATCACCTCTATCTTGTCAGGATTTAGTCTCTGGCGGCTCACCCTCATTTATTGGTTTATTACCATGGTTATTGGTTTATTGGTTATTTGTTTGTTTTTTTGTTAATGGATTTTGGTTTATTGGTTGTTTGTTATTTAGTTATTGGTGTTTATTGGTTTGTTACCATGGTTATTGGTTTATGACCATGTTTGTTAGTTATTGGTTACCGTGTTTATTGGTTATTGGATTTGGCTCACAGGCAACCTGGTAAACAACAACCCAGTGAACAACAACCTGGTAAATTGTAACCAACAACCCAGTAAACGGTAACTCAGTAACCGGCAATCCAACTGTAAGTGACAATCCAATAAAAGGTAAACGGTAAGTTGAGAAAAGATTCTCGACCAAGAATTGTTGAGAGATGGCAATTTTCTTGGTTATAATTTCTCATTTAAAATGAGATGAGAACTGAGAAAAAGTCAAAATCGAGTTTCAGCTCTAATCTCTAGCTATGATAATGGTCACAAGGCTGCAGGATTGGGTCCAACATTAGTACAGCAGTTCTGCAAATTTTACGGGTGATATAATTCTACATAGTACTATTGTGCTTTGCTGTTATCCAAAAGAACAACCATGCTGGCTCAGAATAAATATTGTGAGTATCGAATGTAATGAACTGCTGTGTTCTAGTTTTCATTTTAATTAAGACAAATGAGCTTTTTAAGGCCTGCAGTCTTCATGCATGTTTTCTAAAATACTGAACTGTTGTTAGGCTTTTCACTTCCCCCTACTCTTTCCGTATATAAATGACTTCCAATTCCTGGTACTGTCCAGATTTCTTTAACTTGTCTCTGAACAGCAGTATAACATGTTGTAACCTGATAATAGGCCAAATTATCTTTAAACAATTGTACATGAAGTTATCTTATGTCTTACAGCAGATTGCAAATCTAATTCTTCAAGGGCATTATAGGCATGAACTTTCATTTTAAGCATTAAAAGACACATTAGGGTAAACACAGCAAAGGAATGGTAGAGTTTTTCTTATTATTTCTTAATGTATTAAACTAATGCAGGAAGGACCCCATTGTGTTTGGTTCAGCATATGTCTGAAAGGACACGGGCTGATCCTAAACCCACGTTTAGGATTCCACATACCAGGTTGCACATAGACAGCATGCAGGGATTAGAACCATGTGTGTGCCCATGTGCGTGGTTTTACGATTGGCCCCACTGTTCCCAAAGAACTTTCCTAGCTAAATTAAAAGGGGACAGGTGAGTGTGAGAAGGAAGCAGGGCCAGAAAAATAAGACTGGATGGTTACGTAGGCTAGCAATATACCCAGGCCATGCCTCATGCATGCACTGGGCACAAGAAGGTCTGTGTGCACAAGTGTTGCACACATGATGTTCAAATGTTATGTATGTGATACACAAGCCTTGCACACCTCATGTGCAGGGTGCGCACGTCATGTACATGATACACACCTTGTGCACATGCTGCACATGAGGTGCATGAGGTTTGCGCGCCATATGCACATTATTTATTCTTTTATTTTTATTTTTTTTAATTCAGATTTATACCCTGGCCTTCCCATTAAGACTCAGAGCAGCTCACAACATATATATTTTAGAAACCTTAAACCCCGCCCCCCCCCTGCAACCCTTACCCCAGTCCCTACCCAACCCTATCCCTGCCTGTCAAATGCCTGGCCAAACAAAAAGGTCTTACATCGCCTTTGGAAGATGAGCATTCTGAGGCTTCAACAAAGCTCCAAGGGGAAGGAGTTCCATAATTGTCTATTTGTATGTGCACAGTGTGTATTGGGCCCATTGATTCCAAAATTATTTCAATGTTTTTAAAATTATTTTTAAAACATTGGCAACCCCCAAATGCACCACAACCATGTCATCATGATATGCAGACTTTTTTAGTAGATATTGCAAGAAAAAAATGTTCTTGCAGAGCCCTTTAAAAGGAGGAATAAGAGTGTGAGCTTGATGGTTGGTTTTGTTCCAAGCATAGGGAACAGCATGAAAGAAAACGCTGAGATGTTTGTGAGAGAATTGAATGTACTAAGTATTCATAGTTGGCATTATTAGCAGTGAGAATGAGGCAGCGATGTCAAACAAGGAAACTGAAATACAGAATTTGATGGAAGGAGATAGTTCAGGAAAGGAGTGTTTGAATTGTTAGCCAGTACAAGGTTGGTAGTTGAAGCCATACTTAAAGGATGAGATCATTCTGAAACAAGTAGGACTGAAATGAAGTCTTAGGAAAACTTCGGAATTTGCTGAATATTAAGGTATTTGGTTCAGAAAGGCCAAATTCTAAAGTTCCAAGGACCAAGGCCGTTATTCAGAAATCTTTGGAAACGTCTGTGCGCGTGGGGGGCTGGTGGACAGTTGAGCTTCTTCTGGAACTTAGTGCCATGTTTGGTAGGAGGGGGATATGGGAGGGGACAGTTGAATGATGGTAAGCCAGATGGCAAGTTTTGATTGGCTGGCCAAGTCAGATGGTCAGCTTTTGAATTGACTGGCAGGGCAAAATAAAAGTGTATACACTGCAGCCGTTTTGTCCATTCTCTTTGGTGAATTTCACTGTGCTGCTGTATCTGTAAGTAATCGGATGCAGGTGGGAGAGGGGTGCCTGGCCTGGCTTGGCTTGGCCTGGTATGGTATGGTATGGTATGGTATGGTATGGTTTGGCCTGTCCTGTCCATAGAGCCAATGCTGGGGGATGGGGGTTACGTTATCCTTTACCATGTCATGCAATGTTTTAAAAAAATAATAATTGGGTACCAGAGAAGGAATCTCTCTGCCTGACTCCACTTCCGAGGTTTGCTTGGTCTGTTCAAGTTACCATTGCCGCCCACAATGCCATGCCAAGGAAGAGGGTGCCCCGGGAGGGGGATGAATGTCTGGTTTCTTAATTTTGTGACTGCTGCTGGGGTCTGGGCTTGCTGGATTTTTTTGGTGTGATTTATTTCTCCATGCAGTTGCAGACTGTTTTGCAGGGTTGTGTGTGTTGTCTAGGCTTTGGCATGGCACACAACAGAGCCTAATTGATTCATTGTAATTTCTACTGTTCTGCCAGCTGCTTGGCACCATAAGACCAGAGTCAGACTGGGATATCTGTCTGCCCGGCTTCCCAAGTTTGCTTGGTCAGTTCAAGTTACCATTGCCACAAGGCCATGCCAAGGAAGAGGGTGCCCCTGAGTGGGATGGGTGTGAATATTTGGTTTCTTCATTCTGTGATTACGTCTGAGGCCTCTGCTTGCTGGCTTTTTCTGGTGGGATTTATTTCTCCATAGAGTTAGACTGTTTTGTAGGGGTTGTTGTATTCTTCTTGAGCGAATGTCCCTTTCTAGCCTGCATTTTTGTGCGCTGCTTGGTTGGCATAATGATAAAGTGGGTGCACTCACTGCGGACGGTGGGCCATGCTATGGGTACACTACTGTTGTTGGGTTTTTTTTGTTGTAAATTTCTGCATGCAGTTGCACTTTTTTGGGGTTGTCTTCTGGAGTGATTGTCCCACTTTGCTCGCCTGCTTTTCTGGGTAGTGCTTTGGCTGTGGGTTCAAGAACTTTGCAACAACTTTCCAAAGTTTCCCAATGTTCTGTGCTTCGTTGTCCGAAACTTCGACAGGAACACTTAGCTTCACTGGCTTCTCCTTCCCCCAAGGACGTAGCTACCATAGGGACAGCCAGGATATTTGTCCCGGGGCTCACGGTGGTGGGCGGCCCATCCCTATGGTAGCTAAGCCGCCCAGCCACCCATCTGAGGTTTTGGTTTTTTTTTAAAAAAAATACAAGTTCTGCCCGGTCCTCCCGGCTGATGCATGGACCGCATAACTGCCCTGCCCCCCCCCCCCCCCC